>PVJH01003529.1:0-140588 GCA_004026705.1 Nesogale talazaci
CTTTCATGACTACGAGATGAACCTATCGCACCAGAGTTCCAATTCTGAGCAACCGGATTCCAAAAGGCTACTCCAAAATCCAATTTGGGAGTCTTCACATAGATTGAGTCTCCATTAAATTGCTTCTGACCATCCCCTGGCAGAGTGAGTAACCTGGCTGTCAGGCAGAGGACATTCGAAAGCAGATTGCTACCACTCCCCTGGCTAATCCAGGGAGGGGAAGCCTAGCCCTGATGGACTTGCCTGGTGTGTCCTTGATGGAATGTTGGGGTATTAGGGTCCCACACTCATGAGTCACATTGTGCCTTCCTTAGACAGAAGGGCCAACACTAATCTTGTCATCTCTTCTATATGACACAGGGCACGTGTACCGATCATGGCCCCATTGCCACTTCTAAAGTCTAACCTGCAAGTGGATATTATGATCTATCATCAGTCATGTGTTTGTCACAGTTCTCTTTGCCTTCTAATGTCTTCTTTAAGCTAATGGCTGTCTGTAAATTCTTGAATGTCATCATAAACACGTGCTGGTGATCTCTCACATCCAGATACTCTTTTTGCTTCAATTGTTTTTGTCCTCTTTCAGCCTTAATATTCCTCTTAAATTATGCATTCAGGTTTGTAGTGTCTTTTGTCCCCTTCAGCTGTAATAAATGTGCAAAGTAATTGGAAAGTAATTTTTTACTGCTTTTATAAATGTGAAATGTCATGTAATGAGATTGTCCATAACTTTGGAGTAGGTAGTGTTTTTCTAAAGGAGTGTACAGTGACTCACTAGGACCAATTCACAGTGTAAAATGATTAAAAAGAGACCATCACTCCACCTTGCGAGATTGGAATTAAAACAACATAAATTCAGTATAAACAAGAAATTGTCCTTTAATGCAAAGAAGGGTAAATAGTATTTTTCCCACTCTCAAATTGAACATTCAAAATAAACTAAAACCTGGAGAAGTTTCTGAGAAGAAATGGAAAGAATGATAAACCAGATGAAAAAGTAAAAATCACTCCCACTACCAGAGGACAGTGATGCCCCCAAAAAAAACTAAAAAAAAAAAAGTAAAAATCAATTTGGTACAAAACTATGGATGGAGATGAAAGAACTCAGTTCTATTCTATTGGGCTCCCATGAGTGGAAAGTTCTATTTAATTTTGTTACTTTTTAGCTTTCAAATAGAAAGCTGATGGTTTAGATGCTAACCATCAATCCATCTCCAGACACTTTATACATACTATTCTCATGCCTAGACATGGTATGGTGGTATAAAAACACATTTAATAGCACACTGCAATACATAAGGGGTTCCCTGCCAAAAAATGGATTTTTCCCAAAATTCTATGAATTTAAACTTTTTAACAAAACAACCTTATCATTTTCAAAGTACTCTCCATTACACTGATAATGTTTGTCAAATCTACAATTCCATTCTTGGAAACATTTTTCAAACTCATGTGTTTTAATGGCTGACAGCACCTCCCCCATTTTTTTCACCTCTTTGACTTCATCAAATCTCTCTCCTTATGTCCCTCTGCATTCACAAAAACAAAGAGACATTGCATGGAGTCTTGACAGGTGAGTAAGGTGTATGGGTTAAGAAGGGTCTTCTGGGTTGTATTTTTGTTTTGTTTTGTTTTGTTTGCCCAAAACTAGCACACTAAGATGGCTGTGTGAGCAGCTGCATTGTCGTGGTTTCAAAACCAGACTCTCTTCTTTCACAAATCAGGTATTTTTTGTCACACACAGTTATGCAATCTTTTCAGGACTTTGAAATAGAAAGCTTGATTAACAGTCTGAGCTAGTGGAACAAATCCCAAATGTATTAAGAGTCCACATTTTCATCTGTCTGGAAGTTGACGGACATCCTGAGTGAAGTTTGTCATCAATAGACTTTTCACCTTTTTTAGCATGCTATTGGGGACTCTTACAACTCTTGTCACAATGAATATATATATATATATATATATTCATTTTTTCAAACATTTCTGTATATACATTGTCATCATTTTTAACAGAACATTTTCATTCTACTTGAGCCCCTGGCATCAGCTTCTCATTTTCCCACTCCCTCCCCAATCCTCCCCCACTCATGCCCCTTTGATAATTTATAATTTTTTTCTTAATGGCTTACTGTGACAAAGACTATACTTTCAGGGATCATTTCTGTAGTTCGTCTTAGTGACTGCTGTCTCATTTCACCCACTTTTCTGCTCTCTGTCCCCCTGGAATGGGGACCATATGTCAATCATTGTGATAGGTACCCCCTTACTCTCCTTCTCCCAACTTTTACCCTCCTAGTATCACTGCTCCCCTTTTGGTCACCTTTTTTGACGTGAAAAAAAAACAACAACACTTTTTTGAGCTTGGAAGTTTCCCAACAGTTTCTGTGGCCTTTTTCCAGAGCAGGAAACAAAATTTCACAGTCTCATACTGTTCTCTTAAATTGGCCAACACAAAGAAGATGAGATTGGAGTGAAAATGCTTTTACAAAAAAACTCGCTGAGACTAGAGAGACCCTTCCCAAGCCACAGCACTGGGTGCACTAACTCAGAGTAAGGTTCTTGATGCTCAGTTAGTGGGCAAGATGGGTGCGACTAAAGTTGTACTCCACCCAGCACAATTCTGGGGCTTTTCTTGGGGTGGGGAGAGTACCTCTTGTATAATTCCTTCATTGTGTTAAATAAGAAAATTAATATCATACATTTTACTTTAATTTAAAGGAACCCTGGTGGTGTGCTAATTACACTTTGAGCTGCTATTTGCAAGGTCAGCTGATCAAAATCACCACCCTCTCAGAGGGTAGAAAGAGCAAACTTTCTACTCCCCTAAAGTGGTTAAGTCTCAGAAACTCACAAGGGCGGTTCTATCATTATTATGGGTTGGCATGGTCTCCACAGTAGTGATTTCGGGGAGCTTTTACTTGAATTTAAAGTGGCCGTTTTCAATCCACAAAACCAAATGTTAACCATCAAATCCTGGCCAGCCTGAAGTGGAATTTGCTGTCTTGGAGTGAATACTGATGTCACGAAACTGCAAAAGCTGACCACAAAAAACTCTGTCCTAATGCAGATTGATCGTATCCTCCTAAAAAATAATCATGCACAAGCCATTGCCTCCTAACTTAAATCTCCAAAAGTATCTTGACTACAGATGGGTCAAGGGGGCCAAAAAGCTAATATCCAGGCCGGAAGCGGCAATCTAAAATTCATGTCATCTGAAGCACAAAGCCTGGACCATCAAGGGGAGAAAAGACATCAGAATGCATGATTAGCAACATACTACAGGGCATATTGGCCCACTGGGGAGCTCTACATACATTATTAAATGTTTTCCACCAGGGGAGGCTGCCCCTCCATAGTTTGCCCATTAACAGAAGTGAAATAGCTTTCCTCTAGACATACATATCCTCCTCCTCCTCCTCTAGTGTGGAATTTCCATGGAGGTTCACTGAAAGCCATTATAGGAGCTGACTGAAGCAACAGCATTGGACAGGATTTCCTTGGACTACGGGGCCCCTGACCCCATGCACGATGTTTTCCGTTGCCTCATACGCATGTGAAAGTGAGAGATCGAATAAGGATGACTGGAGATGATTTGAGGCATTTGAATTATGATGCTAAAGAAGAAAATTGAACACACTATGGAAGGCTAAAAGGACAAACCAATATATATTGAAAGAAAGACGGACGAAAGCAAGACTTCATCTTCCAGACTTTGGACATGTTGCCAGGAGAGACCAGTCCCTGGAGAAGGACCTCATGTTTGGTAAAACGAAGTGGGTCCTCGACAAAATGGATTGCCATTATGGCTGCAACAATGAGTTCAAGCATAGGAACAATTGCAAGGATGGCTTAGGATGATACACTGTTTCGTTCTGTGGGTAATGGGTCACCATCGGTCAGGACCAATTCCATGTCACCTAACAACATATGGCACCCCTTAAATGACAAACTGACCCAGCTCCTTTAAATAAGTGGGTTTTGAGGTGCACAAATGAGAAAGTGATAAGTGGTTCATCAGCATTAGCCCAAGAGGCCATAAAAATCACTTGGGAGAGGAGATTAAATGGTCATATGACCTAAGAACAGAAGCCAATCTTTGCCTTGCCATCCATTCTGATAGAAGCAGTCTCAAACAAACTTTGTCCTTTTGAAATTGGTTAACTCCACTCAACTCCATATCCCCCCAGTCCATCTATGTTGTGAGGTGCATCGTGGTTTTATCCAGGTCCTTTAGTGATGCATAGCCTTTCATTGCATATGTACCAAAATTTCATTATTCATTCTTCTACTAGTGGGTTTTTGGGCTGTTTCAAACTTTTTGATACTCAGAATAGTCCTGGGATGAACAGGAGAATGCTTAAATCTGTTTGTGCTATATCTCTTACTTTTTGGTGTGTATGACTAGCAGAGGTATGAAGGGGTCACAATGAACTTTCTAGTTTTGCATGGCTTTCCAAAATACACATTTACAGACTCACCAGCAGTAGGGGAACAGCTATGACTACGATCCTTCCACAGAATATGTTGTTTCTTTTTTGTAGTGGGTTGTATTTCACCATCATTTTGATTTGTATCGCCTGGATCACTAATGAGGGTGAGCATTTTTCCATGTGTTTGATAATCATTTGAATTTCATTTTTAATGAACTGACTATTCATGGTTTTTGTCCATTTTTAATTGGCTATTTGTTTCTTATTGAGTTTTTTGTAATTTTCTCTAGATTTTAGAGATTGGTCCTTTTTCCATTGAATTATGACTAAATATTTTTTTCCATCTGTGGATTCTCTTTTTACGTCTCTGCTAAAGTCTTATGATGCACATAGGTGTCTTATTTTTAGTAGGTCCCAGTCATCTATTTTGTCTTCTACTGTGTATGCTTCTTTCATGTAATAGGGCCCGAAAACATGTCCCTATTTTCTCATTGATAATCTTTATCACTTGGGATTTCCTCCCTCTGAGTTATAGCCTGTCAATGAAGCCTTCTAATATGATCACTAGAGGAAATGAGACAAGGCAGATCACCGCTGATGTTAGATGGATCATGGCTCAAAGCAGAAATAAAAAGATGCTTACGTGTGACTCATTGACTATGCCAAAGCATCTAAATGTGTGTATTTCCCCCTTGTAACTCAAAGTTCAGCTGAATAACAGAAAGGTGTATAAGGTTAACAATAATTCTATAGAGGTAGACACTCCAAATTTTTAGACAGGTGGCATTTGACCAGAAATAAAGTTCAGAAGGCAGGAAGGAATAGGGGGAATAATAAAGGGAATTGGAAAAAACAGGGAGGAAGTGGAGTAGGTGCTGCAACTTTGTGAAGATTATTAACAATGTCATGAAACACAATGAGTAAGAACTGCTCGATGGGAAACTCACTTGCTCTGTAAATTTTCACCCCGAATGCAATTATTAAGTTTTTTAAAAGTATTTTGTGTTGAGGGGGTATTTGAGTAGAGGCCCAATGTCCATCTTCTACCTTGATACCTAGCATATATGGACATAGATCTATTTCCCTATCATTATAAATATATTGACATGTGTACATGCCTGTATTTAGACCTCTATAGATGTCCTTTTCCTCCTAGTTCTTTCCTCTATTTCGTTTTACTTTCTTCTTGTCCCATTATCATGCTAAACCTTCATTTAGGTTTCAGTAATTCCTCTTGGTTACATTGTCCTTGATCAAGAATACTACTACCTTCACCCACTCCTGTAATCCTTTTCCCTTCTCACCATTGATTTTTAGATCACTTGTTGTTCCCTTGTCCCTGAGTTTGTTGACACGCCTTCCTTTCTCCTCTCTTACCCTCTACCATGTTCTCCCAGAACCTTCGGTCTCTGTTTTCTTCTCCAGATTGTTTATTCTATCTTATCTAGATAGACATGCAGACAATAATAAGCACAAAGAAAAACAAAACAACAACTACCCAAAAAAATGACAAAAAAAGAAGCCTATTAATAGTCCCAAATCTGTCTGTTGACCTTTAGAAGTGTTTTCCAGTCAAAAATGATGAGGGCCCACATCCTGACCCTAAAATCTATTTGGGGTATTCCTGGAACTTCATTGCTTTGCCACCCTTGCTGCTCGGTTGCATGCCCTCAGTATTTCACCCCGGTGTGGTGGGGTCAGATTGGGCACAACTCCTGCCCTGTCTCCAGTGTTTTCCCCAGTCACTATGGGTCAGTGAGGGATGTCCTGTCTCATGGTGGGGCTGACCATGTGGTCCTCTCTGTGCATTGGCTGCTTTGAGTAGGAACATCGTTCTCAGGTCTTGGTAGGCCAGGATGTGTTCCACTCTCTCTTCCTCTTGGTTTGCTCCTGTGTGCTCTGATCAGACTCAACCCTCTCCCTGAGCTGTAGCTTCAGAGCTGTCCTGAGAAGTGAATTCTTCTGGGGGGTGGGGGGAATGTTGATGTAATTGGAATTGGAATCAGCTTTGCAAATCTCTCTATAGGTTCCATGTTTCATGTCTATATATTGCATTCACATCTTGACACACTGGGTTGAAGTCTGATTCCTTTCTCTATTTCCTATGAGCATATAAACAATACTTTCCCTTTGGGCATTCCCTTGCTCCCCATGTCTATTTTTTTCTTTCTTTCCCCTCATTTATAGTTGGCTGCTATATGTATGCTTACTTCTTCAACACAAAAACACTTTGTTCTAATAACCTGGCATTCTATAATGTTCACCTTTCCTACATAATTATTGAAAACCAAATGAAGGCATAAGCGAATGCAGTGAAGAAAGCTGATAGTGCCCATCTATCAAAATATATTGTGTCTTAGGTCTTAAAGGTTTAAAGATAACCAAGAGGCCATGTGGATGAAAAACAACAAAGTCCACATAGAAGAAGGATACCAGTCTGTGTGATCATGAGGTGTTGATGGAATCAGGTATCAGGCATCAAAGACTCAGAACAAAAACTCATACCAATATGAATGAGGGGAAGGGCAGAGTTGAGACCCAAAACTCGTCTGTACACAATTGCACATCCCCTTACAGAAGGATATTAGGACGAAGACAAACCAGTCAAGGTACAGTATAGCACCAACAAAACATACCACTTTCCTCTAGTTCTTTAATGCTTTCTCCCCCTCACTATCATGACCCCAATTCCACCTTACAAATCTGGTTAGACTAGAGTGTGTACATGGTTACAGCTAAGAGCTAGAAACACAGGGAATTTAGGACAGATAAATCCCTCAGGACCAATAATGAAAGTAGTGATGCCGGGGGATCATGGGGAAGGTGCGGGGAGAAAGGGGAAAATTATCACAATGATCTACATATAATCCCCTCCCAAGGGGATGGACAACAGAAAAGAGGGTGAAGGGAGAGAGCAGTCAGTGTAAGATCTGAAAAAAAATTTTATATAAATTATCAAAAGTTCATGGAGAGAACGTGGAACAGGGCAGAATGTACTGATACTAAGGGCTTGAGTAGAAAGAAAATATTTTGAAAATGATGACAGCAACATATGTACAAATGTATTTGACACAATGGATAGCTGTATGGCTGTGATAAGAGCTGTAAGAGCCCCCAATAAAACGAACTTTAAAAATAATAAATAAATAAAGTTCTTTTGCAACAGGGAGATTCTTTGGAATCAATTGTGACTTAAAAAATGTTGTTCGTGTTTTCCCATACAATCTTGTCTTTGGTGCCATCAAGAGGGGTAGATGAGACAACATCTATTAAAGGTCTCACTCCTGTCTGCAGATTTCCTTCTAAATTGCTGGTATTTATTCTTCCAGGACTTGTGCCTGTGCTTTCTTGAAGATGTCAACAGAACATTTCCAAGCAACAGCTAAGGCTTAGAGTTCATGAAGGACGTGTGAATGATTTGTTGGCTGAAACATCAACAGTTGCAGTTGTGCAATCTTGCCAACTCAATCTTAAGCACAGTGCAGCCAGTGGCAACCAAACCCTAAATACTGCTAACTGAAAGGAGTTCTAAGTCACCCTCATATTCTATGACAAATTTAACTTCAGAGTTGTGAGAATACTATGTATCTTAGAATCGATGAAATACAGTAGTTGGCCTTGCTTTTTTCCCATGGATCTAAGATGCTCTACAAGTAGGTTTAAACCCATTTTATATATATATATATATATATATATATATATATATATAAATTTATATATTTTTCCTGCTGACTATGAATGAGTGTATAATGGTGTTTCTATGGTACCCAATATCTTCTATATAGGAATATTCTAATCTCACTCACTTTAAAAGAAAAAAACAACTAATGCTTTCTAGGAGCGAGGAATTCCAAAAATATCCAATAATATTTTTTATATCATACATAACTTCTCACATCTGAACGAAGCCCAAGTATTTTCTTCTCTTAGGTGTGGAACTCAAAATAACAAAATGATTATTGTACATGATGATACATATATAAAATATGCAGATTGGGGGACTCACATTATTCCGAGTTTCAAATGTAGATCATGTACCTTCTAAATCTCAATGAATTACGAAGTGTCTGTATTCAGGTTATTCCTAGAAATGAGAATGTACTCCTTGTACAAATAAAATCATATGCATTGAGTCTTCATAATGAGACAATTTAATTCCAATAAGATCTCTTCTGAGTCAAATAATTGATACTTCATCTCGAAATAGATTTAATTACCTTTCTTGCCACTTTTATTTTTCTGAGACCTGCCCATACAGAGACAGGAATTGAAAAATAGTATACAATTATAAATTTCAAAATGAACCTTTACATGGGTTCTGCTTGGTGAGTAAATGACATGTACCATGAGAGCACTGATAATGACTGCAGTTCTTTAAACACTGACAAGGGTTTTTTGGGCCAGTTTAAGGCAGAAAACAGTAAGTATTTAATTTTTTTTTTCTATTTTGAGTACAGAAGGCAGTTTTGCTGACGTTTCCAACCCCCATCTTTCTTCAAAGGTAGTCTGCTTAGGAATTCTCTGTTTTTAAGCTTCGTTGGTGACTGGTTCCCAAAAGAATGCAAAAAAAAAAAAAGTATGAAGCAGCAAAAGACTATTATTTCTACTTTGACTATGAGTACCTCGACTTATACCATTAAATACATGACAAATGCAAAAACATAAAGGAGCAGTTATTAAATGAGAACAGAATGTAAACAAACCATACTGAACTTAAAAAAAAAAATACCCTTAAGGTATTTTTTTCTTCTGAATCAGGGTCCTTTTTAAATGTTTTCTGGCTTTCGAAAGTTTAGCAAGTTGGAAAACATATTTTTTATTATTTCACTATGTCTGAATGCCAAAAAGCCCAGAATCTCTGAGCACAAGCAGTCAAAATCTTTGAGGACTACCACAGTCTGTTTTTCTCTATACCTATGTCAAACAGAGGAAAGGGGTGGGGGTGGGGAGGAGTATTAGATCTAATTTGCTATAAGTTTTTAGATATATTATTTGCAGCAAACGAATGGACTGCCTCCTTTAGTCTTCTGTGCCTTTACTGAACTTACCATTTCTAGCTCAGACTGAGAGAGTGGACAAAGAATAGGCAGATTAACTTCACATAGAGCCCAAGCATTAAAGAAGATATACAATAGCACAAATGGTATATAACGTTTTTTCTAGTCATTGTTCAAGGTTCTGGAGTACTCTTAATCTGAATTAATAAATTTTGTAGTAATCTCTCATGAAACACAAAGGAGGATGGCCACTAAGAACAAAACAAATAAGTTGTACAGCCAACTTCAGTCTTGTGGGTTCTAGTTCTTTAATGCTCCCCCACCCCCACTTCATGACACCAAGCCTACCTTACAAATCCAATTAGACCAGAGCATGTACATTGGTGCAGTTTAGAGCTGGAAACACAGGGAATCCAAGACAGATAAACCCTTCAAGACAAATAATGAGAATAGTGATACCAGGAAGATAAGGGGAAGATAGGGAGGAGAAAGGGAGAACCAATCACAACCATCAACATATAACTCCCTCCCAGGAGTGCAGACCACAGAAAAGTGGATGCAGGGATACAAGCATCCATGTCAGTGTAAGACATGAAAAAAAATTATAACTTATCAAGGGTTCAAGAGGGAGAGAGCGTGGGGAAAAAGGAAAATGAGCTGATACCAAGGGCTCGTGTAAAAAGAAAACACTTTGAAAATGACGATGGCAGCATATGTACAATTGTGTTTGACACAATAAATGTACGTGTGGATTGTGATGAGAGCTATCAGAGCTTTCAATAAAATGATTTTTTAAGTTTGATGTCTGATATGTGTTATAAGCAAATAAATAAATTACTGAGTTGACCCAATTACAGAGAAGAATGGGCACTACCTTTTTACCTAATACACACACACAAATTCAAATACACTCACACACACTTGCACCGTCATAAGCCAAACCAAACCAAACCAAACTTATGGCCATCAAATAAGTTTTGATTCATTGGAACCCTATAGGGCTATATAGAATTTTCCCTGTGGATTTCCGAGGTCATAGAACTTTGTAGGAACAGAAAGCATCATCTTTCACCCATCCAAGGAAGAGGGGTTTGGAATAATTATTTTAGTTTCCTAATTCTTTTCTTTTTATATACTTTCCCATTCTCCCTAACATGCAGCTTTTAATCATTTTCTAATTAAATTCACGAGAAACCATGGCAAGAGACATAGTTTGAAGAGTGTGTCTGCTTGAATTATGCTGAAAATTGTCTCTTACGATGACATTTATACTTACCAGAATTCAGTTGGGCAATATGACTACAGTGGCAGTATCAATTTATGCAAGTCTATATAATTACTGACGATGGAGGAAAGATAATTGAGCTCAATATTTGATGAGAAAGAGAGAAAAATTGTGATCCTCTCCATTCCCCAATATGCCAAGTTCCCAATTACCAGGATTTCAAGCTGAGTGTCACACGAAAATGAAAGAAAGTAAGTCACAGTAGTGGGTCTCATCAAGAATTATAAACTAGCCAGGGGGACAGATTAAGACCAGCTAAAGTTAGATGAAGAATTTTCGCAGGCATCCCAAATCTGCAGGATGTCCTTAAAACACAGGCTAAACACAGGACTGAGACTGCAGGAAGGGAAGGACTTCTAACAAGAGCCGCTCGTGTGGCAAAACAGCATTGAACAGGAGTTCTGAGTTAATGGAGCACAAAAGGATTTCATTTCATTTCAAGTCAGCGATACCAGTTCTGTGTGAGCAAAAGAACCCCGGACGGACACCAGGCTGCTGGACTTCCGAGGTGATATAACCAACTTGCCAGGACTAGAAGGATCTGTTCTGTTCTGTTCTTGGCATCAATGCATCTAGAAGGATGCTTTCTTGTTGACAATTCATCGCAGGGACATGTTTTAGTGTTAGCTTAGTCTCACCTTTGAAATAAATATCACATCATTTGCACTTGTTTAGTTCAGACTCTACAAAAGCTCACTGCCGCTTGTTGTTTCTGACTCACAGCCTCATCTTACTCCTGAGGAGAAACTGGTGGTTTCGAACTGCTCACCTTGCAATTAGCAATCCAATGCTTAACCCCATCACCAGATCTCCTAACTGAGCTCCATTAGGCCTTTTCAGTTCTGGTGGAAAAATTTCACTTTTACTAAATAACATCCTAGCAAAGGCAGGATTTTTGTGGCATGAATTACAAGTTTCAAAATAAATTAAATTTCTTTAAAAGGTTGTAAAAGGTTTAAATAGTCCTACTAAAAGAAAATTCTTCATGTGTATTTCTTCAGTATACATACAGGACCTTTATTGAACTTTTGACTGCATATTTCTTTTTTCAGTGATTCAAAGGTTCATCGTTATAGTTTCTCAAGTTAACCCACCACGTTAGAAAGCACAGATAGGTGAGACATCTTTTTTATCTAAGGATGCTTTGTCTGTATAGACAAAAAAATACTTTCCAGTTTATTTGCATGAGATTTCTATAGTTTCTCATCGTACATTCGAGACAAATTCATGATGCAGAGTAACATATTTATATCCTTCTTTAAAAGAGCTTTAATTTTGATGTTGCTTGTCCTAAAATATATGCTCATTCAATTGTCTGTGTTTTTGTTTTTTGCTGCTGTTGTTTTTCATATTTGAGCTTATCTCACATGACATTGGGAGTAACTCTTAATTTTTGGCTATATGTTTTTCTGTTTGTCAATATGTGAAATTCAGGACTGAGAAGCTTACAGAGGCAGCAAATAGAGTAAGAGGTCTTAGCGGGTATATTGGGGAGAGAGCCAGGGAGCTGATACCAAGTTCACAATGGAAGAGAATGTTTTGAAACTGATTGTGGTAGCAATTATACAATACTCCTTGATGTGACTGAACTATGGAATAGCATGGTAATTGTATACATTGTATGTTCCTCATAAGATGGCTTTGGGGGGAAATGCCCCACACCCTTTGCAAGTAAATCAATTCTAACTCATGAGGACCTTAGATGTGGTTTCTGAGCTTGTAAGGACTTACAGGAACAGACAGCCTTATATTTCTGTTCAGAGTGATGCTTGAGTTTGAACCACTAACCTTACAGTTAGTAGCTGCAGGGCCTAACCCACAGCAAACCACGGCACCTTTATTGCTCATAGTCGCCTCAAAAGGACGCAGATATAATGGTTCTGGAAGTAATTATCCAGTTGATTACATACACTTACAACATTATTCCAGTTACCTTGAAAATGCAGTCCCTCCCATGAACACAGGAGTCTGAGTACCCTAACAGGAGGTAGGAATATTATGAAGAGACGTCCTAAGGGATCTCTGCTCTCATTTTCGCGATATCTTTCCTCAGAGGGTCCATAAGAATACATAAAAAGAAATCCAGTCCTACAAAAGATCTTTCCTGACCCAGTGTGGGCAGATTAGCACTCACTGAGTACAAATAAGAGACCATCATATAGAACAGCTCCACCCAGAGGGTGACAAAGAGAAAACAGCCACCAAGCTACCTTGAGCTCAATAGTGGATAGCAGGCAAGAAGGAACCACATGCACAATACAAACTGATGAGATAGATGAGTAGGAAAACACCCAACGCAACATGGCATCACAGAGTCCACAAAAGTATGTAACAAAACGGAGTATCGATGGACTGAAGTGAGGCAGTAAAAGGCAGAGACTAATAGCCTGACTCAGAAAACATAACGCATCAATCTGCTGCCAACAGGAGATGCATCTAAAGCTTACGGATGAAAACACATTGAGAATTAAAGACTGGAGGAAAATATACCAAGCAAATGGCAATGCAAAGAAATATGGTGTAGCAATCTTAATCTCTGACAAACTTGATCTCAAGGTACAATCCATAACCAGAAACAAGGAGGGGCACTATGTAATGCCCAAGGGAACAGTCAACCAAGAACCAGTGAGCATATGAAATATATAAACGGACAAGGAGAGACCCACGAAATTCATAAATCAAGCACTCCAAAATATAAAAAAAAAGAAATCACCAGCTCAACAATTCTAGTAGGTGACTTTAAGACACCACTCTGAAAAAGACAGATCACAGCGACTTGACTTCACAGATATTTTCAGGGCTTTCCACCCAAATGCAAAAAAAAAAAAAATCACATCTTTTTCAAGCCCTCAGAGTACATATTCAAAGACAGACCACATGTTGGGACACAAAGACAACCTGAGTAAATTCAAGTCCATAGAGATTATACAGAGGTCTCTCTCCAACCACTGTGTCATAAGACTGAAAATCAACAAAAGGACAATGAAGAAAAAAGAGCAAACAATTGGAGGAAGAATAGCTCTCTATTGTAAAAAGAGTGACCAGAGATGAAATCGGGAAGTTTCTAAAAACCAATGAGAATGAAAATACAATATACCAAAGTCTTTGGGTTACACCAATGGCATTTATCGGAGGAAGGCTGATAGTAATACAAGCACACAGGAAAAAGGAATAGAGAACTGTAGCTGATATGCTGGCACAAAACTTACAACAATTAGAACAGAGTCAACAGAACAATTCTACTAGTCACAAACGAAAAGAAATAATAAAAATCAGAACTGAGGTATAGGAGAGGGAAAACAAGAAAACTATAGGAAAATACAGCTAAAAACTAGTTCTTTGAAAGGATTAACAGAATGGGTAGACCACTGGCAAACCTAACCAATGAAAGGAAGGAACAAACTTCAATAGCAAGGATGAGGGATAAAAGAGGACATAACAATAGACTCTAAAGAAATCAAAAGGATAATTACAGGCCTGTACGCTAATTAATTCACCAACTTGAAAGACATGGAAAAATACTTTGAAAAACAATCCCTTCCGAGACTATGCCAGATGGACATCAAGAACCTCAACACATCAATAGCAATAGAAGATATTGATAAGGCTATCAAGAGATTACCAACAAAAAAATCCCACAGGCTATATGACTTCACAAGAGAATTCTACCAAGCATTCAGGAAGAACTGACATTAATCCTACACAAATGCTTCCGGAACATAGCAAAAGACTGAAAACTTTCAAACTCTTTCTCTGAAACTAGTATAACTGATACCTAAAGTGGACAAGGATCCCACAAGAATTAAGAACTACAGACCAATATCCCTAATAAACCTCTATGCAAAAATCCTTAACAAATTACTGGCCAATAGAATACAAAAGCATATATAAAAAATAATTCACCATGGCAAAGTGGGATTCATACCAGGGATGCAGGGATGGTTCCACATTTGAAAAATCATTAGTATTATTTGCCATATAGACTGGAAAAATTATAAGAACCACTTGATAATATTGTTAGATGTGGAAAAAGTATTTGACAACATCCAACACCCATTTAAGGCAATCTAGAATATAGGAATAGAAGGGAAATTCCTTAAAATTATAAAAGCTATATATGAAAAATCAACAGCCTTAATATTATACAAGCTATGTATGAAAAATCAGCAGCCAATGTGGTAGTCGATGGAGAAAAGACAAAAACAATTCCACTGAAAAAGGGGACCAGACAAGGAAGTCCCTCGTACTCACTCCCAGTTAACATTGTACTGGAAGTCCTAGCTAACAGCATAAGACAAAGAAAAGACATCAAAGGTATTTGTCTGGGGAAAGAATAGGCTAATGCAAATTCGCAGATGCTATGAATTTATCATCGAAAAATCTGCAAAACTCCACAAGTAGAGTGTTGGAATCCTTAGAGGAATATGGATGAGTGGCAGGATACAAGATCAACAAACAGAAGTCTAGCTGACCACTACACACATCAAAAAAGATAAGAGAAGAGACCATTAAAAGCATAGTACCCTTTTGTGTTAGTCTGGATAGACTAGAGAAACAAAATTCATAGACAAGCATATGGATATAAGGGTAAGATTTACATACAAGAGAAATGGGAAAGTAACGGAGCATCCCAACCCAATCCAGATATAAGGGTAAGATTTACATACAAGAGAAATGGGAAAGTAACGGAGCATCCCAACCCAATCCAGTTCAAAGTCATAAGTCCAATATTAGCCCATATACCTGATACCAGTCTATTAAGTCTCCTTCCAACTCACGAAGTCACAGGCCAGTGGGTACAGAATCCCGGCACTGGCAGGGGTCTCCCTATTGGTTCCTCGCTTCCAGGGCTCAGGGTCCATCAGCAGCATCCAGTGGTGGTAGAGGCAACTCAGCGCTGGCAAGTCTCTCCACGTGTCTTTGCCATCTTCAGAGGTCTGGTTCCATCAGGGTAAGGCCATGTGGCTTCTCCTGTGGCTCCTTCAGCTCCTCAGACACTGCCATCTTGCCTTGTCCATAATTCATCATCTCTGAGACTAACTCCCAACAACTGGGGAGATAGCTTCTCATCTCCATGAGGAAAATACGATATTTCCCAGAAGTCTCAGGAGAAAGCCATGCCCAGACAGAGGCCTCATTGACTACTCAATTGCTATCTCCAGATTAACAGGCTGGACTCTACCCCTACATCTCAATCATAAAATTAATATAAGCACATGACCACCACACCTTTACAATAGCCAAGCACAAAGTGAAATATCTAGGGATATACCTGACTTTTAAAAAAAGGATTTGTACAAGGAAAACTATACAACACTATTACAAGAAACCAAGAGTTACCTCAACGAATGGAAGAATAGCCCATGCTTGTGGCTTAGAAGACTCAATATAGTAAAGCTGTCAGTTCCGCCCAAGGCACTATATACATTCAATGCTATCCTGATACAAATACCAACATCCTTCTTCAAAGAATTGGAAAAACTGATTGCAACATCATATGAAGAGGGAAGAAGCTCAGAATTAGCAGAGAACTCCTCAAGAAAAAGGCAAAGTGGGGGGAGGAGGAAGCTTGTTTTACCTAAATTTAGCATGTATTATATGGCTACCATGGTCAGAACAGTGTGGTACTAGTATAATGACAGATATTCAGATGAATGGAAAAGAGCTGAAGACACACAAATAAAACGTCAGCGTACAGGCAACTGATTTTTTATAAGGGTCCAAAACATATCAAATGGAAAGCATATTCCCTCTTCAATAAGTGATGCTGAAAAAAATGGATAGCTACCTGTAGAAAAATGAATCAAGACCCTTACCTCACACCAAGCACAAGAATAAACTCAAGGTAGATAAAGACAGACCTGGAGGTAAAACCTCAAACTATTAGGGTCATTAATGAGGGAATTGGGGCAAATCTGAAAATCTTGGCACAGGGGATACATAGGCTATCAGAAATAGGGAAGGATACAAATACAGAAGTGTCACAAATTGATGTGGGATATAATGAACATAAATCACCTGTATATCAAAAGAATTCACCAAGAGAGTAATAAGAGAACCCTTATTATAGACTGTGCAAACCTCTTTAGCAATGAAACATCAAAGGCATTTTTACTAAAATCTAAAATAATTGGCAAGCTTACAATAAGAAAAAAACTAACTACTCATTAGGAGGTGGGTAAAAATCTGCCCTGAACAGAAAGGCAGAAGTTTGAATGGCCAATAAAGAGATGAGAAAGGGTTCCCGATCATTATCCATAAGAGAAAACCAATTAAAACAACTATGAGATACCAGGACAACCCAATTCAAACAGCCAAAAAGTAACAAGTGTTGGAGGTTCTATGGAGAGATAGGAACTCTCATCCACTGCTGGTGGACCTGTAGATATGTGCAGCCACTATGGAAATTGATTTGGTGATATCTCAAACAGATGGAGATTGACCTATCATAAGAGTCAGCAATCCCCCTACTAGGCATATATCCAGAAGAGGCAAGAAATAAACCACAGACAGACATCTGTAATGCAGTATTTATCATGGCACAGTTCACAATTGCAAGAAATTTGAAGCAAGCCAATTTTCTATCAATAGATGAATGCATCAAAAAACTGTGGTACATGTGTGGGATTGCGGCCCACTGGGTTAGAGGTTCAAATCCAGCAGCAAGGATGGGCCTCCTACTTCCTCCACCAGAGGGCAGTGATACCCCAGAAACAAAAAAAAAACCTGTGGTACATACATACAATGGAATACTACGCATACCTAAAATGCATTGATGGATGCATGAAGCACATTGCCACATGGGAAAAACTCTAGGAAATCATGTTAAGTGAAGTAAGTCAAGGAAAAAAGGACAAGTGCAACATGAGTCCACTGAGGTAAGCTTTAAAAAAAATGGAGAGGACAGCATGGCCCACCAAACCCCAAGGAGAATGTTCCTGCTCAGAGAAGATGACCCACAGGGAGGACCACAAGACCAGCCCCACCATGAGACATGGTGTCCCTCACTGAACCATGGTGCTGCGGGGGACAGCACTGGAGACACAGTCTGGCCCAGTCACACTGGCGTGTGGCACTGAAGGCATGCAGCAGAGCAGCAGCAGGAGCAGACTGATGAAACTCCCAAGGAATACCAAAAATAGACTTTGGAGACAGAGTGTGGCACCCCATCAGACTCAACTGGAAAAAACTCAATTGGAAACACACAACTTTCCTCTAGTTCTTTGGTACTTCCTTCACCCCCACTATCACGACCTCAATTCAACCTTACATATTGGATTAGACCAGAGCATGCACACTGCTACCAATAAGAGCTTGAAACATAGGGAATCTCGGTGTGATGTGTAGGTTTGTTATGCCAACATGGCCACAGAAGATTGGTGGGTCCGTTGTGACGGCACGGCCAATGAACACGCGGGATGAATTGAAGGGCAGAGATAGGAAGGGCTCAGCAAGTTCTGCCCTCTCTCTTGCTTCCAGATCTTTGGACCAGAGAGCTGCCTTGTTCATCCTGTGCCTCAACCTCCAAGCAGCACTACCCGTGGGACACCTACTCATGGACTGTGTTGCGGTGAGTTGAGGTGCCTTCAAGCCCTGCTTTGCCACGCTTCTGGAATATACACCTCTTGAGTTGGGTACTGTTGGACTCTGTCATCTGGCTGACTGCTCTGCCGTTTGCTGCCTGTGACCAGATAGCCTGGATTGCTCTACAGAGGACTACTCAGTGGCCCTCAAGATTTGAAGGACTGCCAGTCTTCTAGTTGCCTCACGCAAGTGAGTTGCACCAAGCAATCTGTATTGCTTTATAGTTAACTTTTTCTTTTTTATCTTATATACCTTTCTCAATATATAAATATATAAAAAGAATTACTAGTGTCCTGCATTTTATTTCTCTAAGAGAACCCTGCATGGCACACCCGGATATATAAATCCCCTCAGGGCCAACAAGGAGAGGAAAGATAGCAGGAGGATTAGGGAATGATGGGGGGAGATAGAGGAAATCAATCCCAAGGATAAATCTACAACCCCCTCCCAGGGGGATGAGTAATGGAAAAGGAGGTGAGGGGCAACAGAGGACAATGTAAGAAGTGGAAAAAATAATCTATAACTTATCAAGGGTTCATGAGGGAGGGTGGGGGAGAGAGGGGGAAGAAATGGGGAGCTGATATCAGGACTCAAGTGGGAAGAGAAGGCTTTGAAAATGATGATGGCGGCCTATGTGCAAATGTGCTGACACACTGGAGGAATGTATGGATTGTAATAAGAGATGTCAGAGTCCCCAGTAAAGGTATCTTTTTTTTAAAAAAAGGTATTTGCCAATGAAGCTCGCCCCCCCCCCAAAAAAAAAGGTATTTGCAATGAAGTCATTAGCTGATCTTGCAAAACTCCACCACACAATCTCCAGCTTGGCTTCTATCACCAAGACCCTTTTTCCCATCTATTACTGCTTCCTCTTTGTTTGCAAATTTTGAATTTATCTCCTGCCCTCAAAGGATGAGTTAGGTGTATTGTCACAAGCGGGGGAGGGGGGACTGCATTCGTACAACCTTCCTGGCTTTTTCCATAACAATGCAGCATCTGTTTTGGGGTTTGTTTGGTTTTTTTTGCATTTCCTTAAAATTTCTTCAGAATGAGACTTCATGGAGGTCTGATATTCTTCAAGCTCTATTGATCACCTCACACCTGCATGGACAATAAAGTTTAAGTCAACAGAATATAGCAAATACTGGTGGGGGTACAGACTTGTCAATACCCTTATACCCTGCTGGTGAGGCTGTAAAAAATGTGCACCAACTGTGAAAAGTGATCTGGTGCTTCCTTGCAAAATGAGGAATAGAAATAGGACCTTAGGACTCAGCCAGCCCTTTGCTCATCCTCTAATCAAGGACAAGTCAGAGCACAAACAGATATGTGTACATTTAAGGTCATCCCAGCATTGTTCACTATACCCCGAAGAATGACATAGCCTGAATGCCCATTCAGGTAGGGGAATAGATAAGTAAACATTTGAACATACACACAATGGAATGCTATGTATCGTGAAGAGACTGGGGAGCCCCTCCTGGGTGGGTGTGGAGAACACTATGCTGAGTGAAATTAGTCAATCGCTAAAGGACAAATATTGTTTGAGCCCACGATGATCAAGGAAAACCTGGGACAAAGGTTTTCATAGTACGGGAAACAAACTTTGATGATTACGGGGGCAGGGGAGAGGGATGGTAAAGTGCCCAGGTGGTTTCAGTTGTTGGACACCAAACTGTGTGAAATGTACACGCAGCCTAACACAATTTTTAAAATAAAATGTTTCAAATGGATGCATAACATTCCTGCACAAAAGTGCTGACTGGATCTTTGGATATGAAAAGACATTGGAGAAAAGACATAAAGCAAATCTATCCGGATTAGTCCTTTGGGCTGCCGAAACATGATTGACATAACCTTCTGAGCAGGCTTCTCTGTTTTGAATGCACCTGGCAGAAGCCATTGCTCTATTTTGAAGACAAGGGAGTCCCTGAGAAAGCTTGTCTGCAGCCATCCTCTGACAGCAAAGATGTGCTGAATAACATCTTGCTTGAAATCTACCCGTGTATGTATGACCGCAAGGTTTTGTGGCTTACCTTCCTATCGTTAACTGGCCAGCAAGAAACCTCACCGAAACCCTTAGACTCTTGGGAAAGAAATAAAATGCAAAACAGAGGAAGGCTTATTTCTTTTTACCCGATCGATTCATAAGTTTCAGAAGGAAGAGCCTGGTAGCAAGGATGTGACAAGGAGATGTGCTGTGTAACCCTCAGCACACAATGAATATACTCTAATATAAGCCGGGTGCTTCAGCACAATTTTTATGCAGTTTTTATGGCAAAACTAGGTCACCCTGGCTCATAATCGGGTTGGCTTTTACTCGAATATATACGATCATTTATAAGGCCCCATGGAAAAGAAACTGTGCAGCCTCTTGTTGACAAAACTGGCAAAAGGATTTTTCCTTTCTCTTGCAGTCTACCCCTTCATGTGTTGTGGTATTTTTATATGTTATACACAGTGTTTCACTCTGCCTGGCACAAGGAGATGCACAGAGGGAGCGTAGAGCCTCTCAGTGTTCCTAGCCCCACAGTACTGCACGTGAGACACAAACCCATCTGAAGGTGGTGAGCACAGTGCTTGGTAGGAAAAGAGCAGTTGTCAATACCCAAGACTATGTCCCAGCAAAGTATAGAAATGGGACCCCATCAGAACCATGGCTCCAGTTGAACTGCACATGTCACATGCCTAGAAAAACCACTTTGATGACAGATATCCTGCTCAAATGGAGGGGAAATGGACAAATTGACCAGTTCCTGTCCTCCTGATTCTAATTCATGGCAACTCCATGGGTGCCAGAAAACTCTAGGCTCATAAGGCTGTCATTCAGAGGCTGATGGTTCAGCAATACACGGCCACGTTGTTCTTCAAAAGACCTCTAGGTGAACATGAATGACGCCTTAGGGCTTGCAAGGCTGTGCGTGGCTGAGCATCTAGTCTCGTCTCTCTCCCAGGGAGCAGCTGATAGGTTTGAACCACCACCCTTGTGCTTAGCAGCGCAGTGCTTAACCTGATGTGCCACCGGGGCTCCAGGGACAGAGGAGATGGTTACAAATAAGAGTCAGAGTTTCATACAATGGGCTACTCTTATGTAGGAAAGGTCTCCTCACCATACCTTACCTTATCTTACCTGCTTTACCGAGGTGCTAAAGAAAAAAACAAAAAACAGAAACAGGTTTTAACCAAATCTTCAATGAAAATGAAACTTCCTGGGTGTCTCTTTTTTTTTGTAAAACTATTATTGGCATTGCATTTAATGAATAGCCCCGATGTTACTGAATAACTAACAATTTTTGAAAAGCAAACCTATTCTTTTAACCTTTTTCTGCAGCTTGCTCAAGCCACAGTTATATCTTCATTCAATGCAGTGTCAAGAAGAATCACAGATTCTAATGATTCTCATGGTATTTAATCTCCCCAATAGTTGAAAGTTCAGCCTGAAAAAGAAAAAGGCATTATACAAGTATGCTGTATGCCATAGGATGATAGAGTCAGAACATTTGGGGGTCTGGGTATTTGTTATTATTTTCCCAATTTATCTACCCTAATATATTATAGATTGCTGACTTTTTTGCCTGATAAAAATTTATAGCACAGGGTTTAAAGTCTGTAAATTTTACAGAGGGCAGTGAGTAATTTTTTTGAGATGGAACTTTTTTGGCCATCCTCAGAGAATCTAGGGCACATTAAACTAAATCATCAAAAAGCTGAAACCCCCAAAGCTGAGAGAAACAGGCAGTCACAAAGAGCTGCTAACAAGAATGGCAAAGTTTTATTATCACTTCCTACAGTTCTTTTAAAAGTATGGGATGATTTATAATGGTCTGACAAGGGAATGCTGTGGCGTACGCACTGCAGTCGTATTAACTGCAAAGCATCTCATTGAACAGATGCACTATTACTGTTTAATCACCTCTAGGGGCTAACTCAGGAAAAAAAAAACAGGGTTTAATTTGAGGGGGAAAGCAAAGGAGCACATTATTTTTTCCTCCTTAATAGTAGCACCGTTTCTGTCAGCTCTGCTGCAGTTTTAAGAAAAGAGCCCAGAAAAAAAGCACTATTTCAGTGTGGTGCCGTAAAAACATCTAAGGGACAGAATCTTTCTCATCACTTTGGTCTATTATTGTTTTCAACTCACTCCTAGAGGTCTGGAAATACCAACAGAGAATTTAATGTAGACTAGAGCCTAGAAAGGCTGACTTTCTAATGGGCTAGAGATTCATCGAACGATTCAGCCTCATTGCAGAGCTAGCTTCTAACACAGGATCCCTGAAAGAAAAATAAGAATTTATTAAAATGAACTCTTCAGGGTAGCTTTAAGTGGCTCCTTTCTCATTTCAAGAAATAACCAGGAGAAGTGGAAATGTGGTGTTAGAATTGGTAACCCTGAGACCATATGTGTGATTAAGAGCAGTGGAGGCTGTTGCTGATCTCTGGCTTCTTCGTGCCACAAGGCAGAAGTCGGACAAACCTCCATGGCCGATGCTTCTTCAGCTATTTTGACCACCAACCATTCCTCCCACTCAAAATTTATGCCAGGTTTCATAACTCTGTGCAATCACCCCACAGAACTCACAAACAATCCTCACAATCAAAGGGTTATATTAAGGAAGTGGATATATTACAATAAATCTGGATCAGCAAACAGTAAGGAAATAATCATCTTTAGTCTCACAGCCACGTGGTCCTTTGGCTTATGTCTCCATGGGCCAAGAAGGCAGCCTCCTTGTCACTCTGACCTACAGCTCCATGAGTTCAGGCCTGATATGGAGAAGGTACCTCATAATCTCAATGTCTCTTCTCTGAGTCTGTTCCACAGTCTGTGATGGATCTTATTTTGGTCTAGTCCACCACTTCAGAGAGAAATCTTGAGAGTGTGCCTCCAAGATCCTTGGTGTTTATCTCTCTGCTGCTGCTTCAAAGTTGACTCCTCTTTACAGCCAGGGAGGAGGTCACTGAAACTGACAAATACCCACCCACCAGATTTTGGAGACCCAGGAACATATTCTTAAGGGACACCAAGTTTAATTGACATACAAAATTCACAAACACAGTGTTCTACATCTTAGATTGGGGAGCAATATAAGGTCATAAAAGTTCTATAAAAGGTGCAATTCTTGATTGACTAAATTTTTTAAAAAATAAAAATAAAGAGTGGCTAAAATTTAAAAGTACATGGGAGCAATCAGCCCACAATCAGCAGTCATGTCTACATGACCCTGAGACCAGAAGAATAAGACAGTGCCTGGCTACCACTTATAACTACTCTGAATCAAATTAGAAGGCCCTGGAAAGAGTGGGAGAAGATGGGGAACAAAACTGAAAATTTAAAAAGGCCAAGGAAATAGCCTTGTTAGTCCATTAGGGACCAGTGGGACTAGTCGTTTTTCATGTCTGGAATGGAACACCCCCCCGCATTAGAATTATCAACCATTTCAGATAAAAAAGGCAGCAATTGCTCATAAACAAAGTTCAGAAGGTTAGGAAAGAAGATGGAATGGGGACTGATACTGAGAGTAACGACACCAGCAGAATAGGAAGGTGGGGGCAGAAAAGGGGGAACTGGTCACAATGATCTACATATAATCCCCTCCTAGGGGGATAGACAACAGAAAAGTGGGTAAAGGGAGAAAATGGTTGATATAAGACATGAAAAAAATGATAGATTATCAAGGGCTTATGAAGTGGGGAAGGGAAGGAAATGAACTGATACCAGGTACTTACGTAGAATGAAAATATTTTGAAAATGATGAAGGCGACATTTGACAAATGTGTTTGACACAACGGATGGCTGGGTGGGTGTGACAAAAGCTGTGAGAGCTCCCAAGAAAATGATTTTTTAAAGGAAGTTGGAATGGAAAGAAGAAGCACTTGGAGCAAATACACTACATGATGGTTCATTGGTGGAATTGAAATAGATGAGTTGAAACAAAATGTGTATGCACTGTTGAATGCAAAACTCATGATCTACTCTATACACCTTCATCCAAAACACAATAGAAAGTTTAAAAAAAAAAAACAACTCTGGAAGAAAAAGATGAATGGCCTTGGAACTCCTGTGAGACACATCTGCTCTGTCCTCAAAGATATCCAGGAGTCAGAATTCACTCGACAGCAATGGGTTCATCTTCATGAAAGCAGGTTTCCAGGCAGTTCTTTCATTGTGCCACTGGGTAGGTTCAAATCACAAACCTTTGTTAGTCACTGAGGGCAAGGTGTTTGTATCACATGACACAGTTCTCGTTAGGGTCACCCACCAGTTCTCCAGGCCCAGGAACATAACAGAAATGGTTGCTATTGCCTTCATCATCTAGTACTTCTGTAACAAAAAAAAAAAAGTCAAAGCAAGTAGTTTGAAAGAATAGAAAAGTATTTCCTTGTCATTGAAGAAGCTAGATATCAGAGTTTAGGTTAAGGGTATAAGAGAATGTCTATTTCAAGGCAAAGCCTGAGATTTTCACTCGTTATGGGAGTAACGAAAGTCTCATTTCATTTCCATTCTTCACCACTGACTCATTAGTAGCTGTAAATAATGTTTGTATAAGAAAAAGAAATGATTTTTTGGTGTTATGAATTAAATTCTTTCCCCTCCAAATATGTGTTAAAATGATAACCCCTTGACCTGTAAACTCCTTTTTGCAAACAGAAGTTTTTTGACCATACCAGGGAAGGGGGTGGGAGAGTCACCCAATCTGGTGTGCATTTGAAGATTAAGGGGTGGAGTCTAGGCTGTCAATTTGGAGTTAGTCAATGAGACTTCTGTGTGGACATGGCCTTCTTCTCTGAAAACTCTGAGAAATGTGTTAATTCCTTCTTGGAGGCGCAGATACTATCAGTTCACTTCCTTGAAGACTTTCTACTGACACCAATCACGTGGGGACTCTCCTGATGAGGCTTACTTCCTGTGAGACAGCCGTGAGAAGAGGAGGTACCCTAGTGACAAAACTGTCTGGCTAGTGCCCTGAGCCAGACACGTCACATGTTTGCAACCAGAGAAGCCAGAGAAGCCACGGAGAGACCCCTGCCAGCCCTAAGATGTTTCTACCACCACTGACTTTGCCCCCACTGGCTTGTGATCGACCTGCATTCAGAATCATTGCATGTGTTTTGTGAGTCTGGAAAGGACTTTATAGATTGCTGTTGGACATATGGGCTATTATCGGACTTTTGACCTTGGACTGAACTGGGTTGAGATGTTTTCATGTACAGTTGCTCTTGTATATAAACTTCTATCTTATACACATATGAGTGTTTATGAATTAGTTTCTCTAGTCTACCTGGACTAACCTAGGTGGATACTAAATCTCATTACATCCGAGTTATAAGCAGAGCAGAGTAATCACAAAGATAACACACTAGGGGAAATGAAGTCTAAAAACAGGTACACAAACAGATGTATCTTTAACCTTGGGAACTGAATCCAGTGGGAAACTAGAAGCCAAAATGGACATTCTCCTAGATCCAGCTCTTCTGCTCGAGAAAGATGAGGCTTTCTTCTGTAAGGCGTTACAGTCTTAGAAACCCACGGGAAGTTTTACGATGCCCTATAGATTCAGAATCAACTCCATGGCAGTGAGTTTTTGGTTTTGTTCTGTTTTTTAAGGAGTCAAAGTCAAATTTCTGTACAACTTTAGCAAAGGTATAAACTTTCTAGATTATAAACTTTTTAAAAAAAATTATTTCATTTGGCTCCATCTTCCAATTCCTGATTCTTATTTTTCCACTTCTTCCACCACCAACCAGAAGTGGGATTCGCTCATTTGTTTATTTTATGGGTGTGTTTTTTTTCTACACAAACTTGTAGGTGCCTTATTTCCCCTCTGGAGTGATTTGCACCATTACTAGTTAAAACCTTCTTTAGATGGGAATTACAAAGCACTTAATTGTACTCATAAGGAAACTGGTTATAGACCAAGAGACAGTCCTTCTAAAAGAACAAGGAGTCAATGAGTGGTCAAAAAATCACAAAAGGTGTGTGTCAGGGTTGGGTCATTTTTTATTATTAAATCATTTTATTGGGACCTCAAACAACTCATCACAATCTTTACTCCATTCATTGTGTCAAGCACATTTGTACATTTGTTTCCCTCATCATTCCCAAAACATTTGCTTTCTACTTGAGCCCTTGATATCAGCTCCTCATTTTTCCCTCCCTCCTTGCCACCCCCTCCCTCAGTTTTGTTCTCTTTAATAGTTAGACAAACCTATTTTTATAGTTATGCATGCAAAAGTTGGGCATTGGAGATAGAAGAGTAAAGAGGAATCCATGCATTTGAATTATAAAATTATGAATTAAATCCTGAAAGTTCCATAAACTGCCAAAACACACACCAGTCTATCTTGGAAAAAGTACAGCCAGCATGCTTCTTAGAGGCAAAGATGGTAAGGCTAGGTCTCACATCCTTTGGACATGCTGTCAGGACAGACCAGTACTTGGAGAAGGACATCATATTTTGCAATGTAGTGGGGACAGCAAAAAAGTTCAAAACAAGGGATTGACACAGAAGCTACATTGATGGGCTCAAACATAAGAACAATTGTGGAGATGGGACAGTAGGGGGGGGGCATGGTAAGTTGGAATAGACTCAACTGCCCCTAACAACATTCTACCCTTTCCCCCACATTGATATGTATTATACTAATGACATTGCTAGCAAAAAAAAAAAGTACCAAGTTCTATAATTCAATTCACATTGAGAGGCTTCCATTTCAATCCATTAATCAAATTACAAAAAAATCCCTAATGATAAATAAGATAAAAGTAAAAAGCACCCTTCTCATTATATATTTAACACAATGATTCTAAAAACTCCAAGCAGATGTTAGATGCAAAAATCTTACTCATTTTAAAAATGATGCACAGACTCATTCTTTAAAAAGTATACTATTGCTTTTAAATCATGTTTTAGCTACTGGGCAGGAAACTAAAAATACACTTGTGAATTACACTCCATAGTAAATAGCTATACAGTTATATAGTGAATTTTCATGTCACTGAGAACTGTAAGACACCTTGAAACAACTCCCAACTCTATAACTTGTTGGAAATTTTTCGGTTATTCTGGTCAAGTGTTGAGGGGAATAGATTCTAAAAAAAATTAAGGATAGAATTTAAAATTGCAACACTCCCATGCTCCACATTATTCCTGAGTCCAGATGCCTCTTAGACCTGATGAGTGATATTTGAAAAATAATAAAGAATTACCTGTTTTTATACTCTTGAAACCACTTAAATTCATCTTAAGACTTTATTTGTAGTTAAAGTATTAGCCAGTAAAAAGTAAAGAAAAATATACATTGCTCTTCAAGCACTAGTCTAGATGTCTACCTAAGATTTTCAGTTTATGAAGGGGTGAACCATCATCCTCTAAAATGACACCATACCACTACTTGTAGAACTAATAAAATACTTTCACCCAAATCTTTTGGAGTAAGCATATTCTTAGGTATAACATGGAAAACAAGTATCAGCACCAGTGGTATGAATATAAAATTTTAAGTCAAAATATAAAGCAAATGAAATCTACCAAAAACATTTTCTCATCACAATCTGTTGCTTCACCAAACAATATCTTTGAAAACACTTTTCCTCTGTCTAGCAAGGTCTTAAAAGTTGTCGTTTTGTTTGTTTGTTTGTTTGTTTTTCTTCTTTTGAAGTGTTGAAGGATTTTGTCTTGCTTGGATCTACAATCAATGTTCATGGAAGCAGCAGTTAAGAAATCAAAATACAAGTTGCATTAGGTAAATCTGTTGCACAAGATTTTTATAGCATATTAAAAAGCAATGATGTTACTTTGAAGGCTATGGTGTGCCTGACCCAAGTCGTGTTCTTTTCTTTCTTTGGTTTTTTAAAATACTTTTATGGTGGGCCTTTACATCTCTTATCACAATCCATACATTGCTCTAATGTGTCAAGCACATTTGCACATATGCTGCCATCACCATTTTCAAAGCATTCTCTTCCCAGTTGAGCCCCTAATATCAGCTCTTCATTTCTTCCCTCTCCCTCTTTTGTCTGCCCTCCCTCATGAACCCCTGAAATACATTATTTTTCCCTATCTTACATTGTCCTCTGTCAGACCTCTCCCACTTTTCCATTATTCATTCCCTTTGGAGGGAGTTCCACATTGATCCTTGTGATGGATTTTCCCCTTTCTCCCGACACCATCCCCTAATTCTCCTGCTATGTCTACTCCCTTGTTGTCCCTGAGGGGTTTATCTATCCTGGATTCCCTGTGTTCTGGGCTCTTCTCTGTAGCACTGTGTATGCTCTGGTCTAATCCAAGTTGTAAAGTAGAATTGTGGTCATGATAGTGGGGTGAAGGAAGTACCAAAGAATAAAAGGAAAGTTGTGTGTTTCATTGGCACTACGCTGCATGCTGACTTGCTCATCTCTATCTTGTGACTCCTCTGTGAGGGAAAGTCTAATTGTCTACAAATGGACATTGCACCTCTACTACTTGCCTCCTCCTGCCCCCATTCACTTTGAATATGACTGTATTCTGGATCTTAGATGCCTGCTCCTTGATCCCATCGACACGTAATGATCACATAGGCTTGAGTGCTTCTTCCATGTGGGCTTTGTTGCTTCTCACATAGATGGTCGCTTATTTACTTTCAAGCCTTTGAGACCTCAGATGCTGTATCTTTTGAAAGCCAGACAACATCAGTTTTCTTCACCACACTTGCCCATGCCGCCATTTTGTCTTCAGTGATTGTTTCAGGAAGGGGAGCATCGCAGAATGCCAGATTGCTACAACAAAGTGTTCTTGTGTTAAAGGAGTACTTGAGTTGAGGCCCAATGTCCATCTGCTACCTTAATTCTTAACATATAGATATGTGTGCTAGTCCTATTCCCCTCTTATATATATATATATATATATGTGTGTGTGTGTGTGTGTGTGTATATATATTTACAGACATATATATATATGGCTGTATTTAGACCTCTATTAATGTCCTTTGCCTCCTGGCTCTTTCCTCTATTTCCTTTTTACTTCCCTCTTGTCCCACCATCATGTTTGGCCTTCATTCAGGTTTAGTAACTCCTCGAAAAGCTATTAAAATACAAAAGAACTTAAATTTGTCAGAATGTCTAGTAAACCAGACACTATAGCCAAGTCTTACATGCTGCTGATTACATGTCAGCACCCACCATCCACCTCCAAACAAGTTCCACGGCCAAACCCACCCAAGTCATCAGGAAGGAGAACCATATCCTCCATTGTCATTGTTCCCAATTCCCATTCTTCCAACAGATTCATATTGTGGCAATGATGTACTCTTGTGTCAATATTGTGATTGGGAATGTAGGTGTGGAGTCTAGCCTGTCAATCTGGAGATAGCCAAGGAGACCTCTGTGTGGGCATGGCTTTCTCTGAGAATTCTGGTAAGTCTCGCGATATTTCCTTCATGGAGTTGAGAGACCATCTCCCCCAGTTGTTGGGAGATGCTCGACTGACAAGACAAAGTGGCAGCATCTGAGGAACTAGAGGAGAGAGAGGAGGAGTCACACAGGTTTACCCTGATGGAACCAGACGTCTGAAGCTAGAGGAGCCAAAGAAAGATCCTGCCAATGCTGAGATGTTTCTACCTCCAATGGATACTGCTGATGGACCCTGAGTCCTGGAAATGAGGAACCATGGGGAGACCCCTTCCCACGCCACTGGATACACAAGACGCTGGCCTGTGATTGTCCTGCTTCGTGAGTCAAAAGGAGATTTTATAGACTAGTATTGTACATATGGGCTAACATTGGGACATATGGGCTTATGATTTTGGACTGCGTTGGGATGCTTTCTCAATGTTCCAGTCCTCTTGTATATATATACCTTTCCCATATATCCATATGCATGTTTATGAATTTGTTTCTCTAGTCTACCTGGACTAACATGTATATTCTCCCTGACTATCTATCCCATCTCTGCCATAACCTCCCATTCCAGAACTTCTCATTCCAGAGTAGAATTGAGGATAAGTTCAAAACTTCGATGCTGGGTGTTATTTTTATCTTTAGAGGTCTCAGCTACTGCACCTTCATGACTCACAAAGAGCCCCTCCTATGACTCTGCCATCAGTTCCAAGATCGATATGAACTCATAATGGGTTTGGTGGTGTGAAGAAATTAGCAATGTCATTTTCAGTTGCATGAAAAGACAACCCTCGCTTAGGTCCAAAATGATGACCATGAAAACCTGAACTTGAATCAACAGAGTCACCATAACCATGTCACCTCTTCCATCTTCAGAATTACTATGCCACCATCATACCCATCATCTCCTCATCGTATTCGGTCATACATACTTCTCCACACCCAGCTCCATATTAACCCCCTCTTCTGCCTGTGGGTGTCTCCTATGATCCAGGTCGCTGTCCCAGACACCTTTTTGGTGAGTCATAAAATCCTTTGATTTCTCTTCTGCTACTTCTGAAAAGCTCAGTGTGCCTGGAAAGAATGGAACTCTTTCCTCTTTGCTGCAACTAAACAGTAGTCCACGACGCCGTGCTGCCCTGTCATCCCTGGCGTCATTTGGATCGCTAGGTTGCATAACCCTAGGTTGCATAATCTCGATCCCGATTGATTGGAAGGCCCCTTTTATGTCAGACTTCAGGAAACAGCAACAGCACTTTCAGGGCCCACCGGATGCAGTCGTGAGAAGGCAGTTTTCCCCACAAGAGCACTTCCAACAGTCTCTGAAAGTGGCAACCACTAAGAGTATGACAAAGTTCATCAGATTTTCACATTCCTTTTTAAAAGAAACTAACTTGAATTTTGTACAAAAATTTAATTGCTGAGTTTTCACCTACCTGGAAAGTTCGTGTACATTTAACTAAAGATTAATATTTTCCCTGTATGGCTAATGCTATAAAAACAATAATTAAGCCTATACTATACCAGGCAATTTTTATATTTGAATATGTATCAAAAAACACTTCTCTTGAAGCAATTGATAGTTGGCTTGAATCTCTGAGTGCTATTACTTTACTGTGTCCTTTGAAACAATCAGCAGATTAAGTGGATTGAACCTGTTCTAAAACCAGTCTCCTTTTGTCATAAAGAAAAATTTTGTGTAAATAACTATTTGCTTTAAGTAGATTTATAGTTTATAGAGCCTGAAAGTAAGGCAGAGTGACTCATAAGTCAGTTTCTTGGAAAAAATAAAAGTTGTAGAAAAATTAGTATTTTGTATCAAAACATGTGAACATCTACACTGCCACAGTTCAGCTCTTGAAAATCAAATATCATCCACTTGATCCAGCAGACAGCAAGAATATCTATGAATTTCACAATAGCCAGCAAGAATAAAATACTTTTTTATCACTTTTCTTGCTTTTTTTTTAATTTATCATTTTATTGGGTGCTCATACATCGATTTCCATCACACTTAGTTCAATACATAGTTACATACACTGTGCCAAGATCCCCACTTGCCTGTCCTCATTGACATTCTCCCAACATCTGCCCCTCCACTTGGGCCCTTGAAATGGGCCCCCCTTCCTTTCCCCTCCAACCTTTCCCCACTCCCCCCCAGTCCTCATTACTCTGAAATGATTATTGTTTTGTCCTATCTTACACTGCCCGACATCTCCCCCTGCCCACTCCTCCCTACGTCTGCCCTCCAGATAGGAGACAGTCTGCAGATCCCCACAGCTGGCTTCCTTTCTCCACTCCACCCTCTCTCCACTCATCCAGCAACTCCACTCCCACCACTGACCCAGAGGGGTGCATTCACCCTGAGTTCTCTTGTTTCCAGTTTCCACCTCCACCAGTGCACCTCCTCCAGTCCAGCTGGAACTGCAGGGCAGATTTGGGGCTTTGATGGTTGGGGAGAAGAAACCTTCAGGAAATAGAGGAAGGTTTTATGCTTCATTGCTACCTCACTGGCCCATCTCTCCCCCGAGACTGCTGTCAGGGAGTGTCCAATTGCCCACAAGTAGGCTTTGGGTACCCACCCTGCTCTCCCCCTCATTCTTACTGATTTAATCCTTGTTCTTTGATATTTGATGTCTGCTCCCTTCAGCCCTTCATGATCACACAAGTTGGTGCGCCTTTTCTATGTGAGCTTTGCTGTTTCTGCCCTGGATGGCCACTTGTTCACCTTCTAGCCTTTAAGATCCCAGCTACTTTGTTGTTTGGTGACTGGGTGCCATCAGTTCCCTCAGCTCTGTCTGCCTCTGCACCTTTTTGTCCTCAGCAATCATGACTGGATAGTGGGCACTTAACGATAGTTTTTCGTTAATAAAATACTTTTTATACCACATTTTCCAATTCCAATATCATGCCTAATTTCATAAATGAGTGATGTAGAAAAGTTCCTGAAAGAAAGTGACTAATTCCACTGGCCAATGTAGGTGTTACTCTTTTATAATTTTGATTTTTCAGTCTATTAGAGTAAAGCTTTTTACATTAGTCAATCACTGGTGTGAGAAATTTTACAGTTAAGATTGAAAATCCAGTTAAGATACTCCCTCTGCTGGTTAGAAGTTGTCTACCTCAAGCTTAATGCTACCAAGTGCATCATTTTTTTTTCTGCTTCGTTGTTCTTTTATGCATCAGATCTTCTTTCCACATTTAGACTTTATGTATCAGATTTCTTTCCTTATAAAGACCTAACGAAACTATGTAAAGCTATGAAGGAACAAGTTAATGAAGCCTTTCTTGAAGACATGGACCTTAATATATCAATGAACTCTTAGTAGAAGTAAAACACTTTTTGTTGCTGCTCCAATCACTTTGAAGAACTTGAAGGGATTATCAAAGGAACCTGCTGGTGTGTTGGGTTTAATGTTGTACTGGGGTTAATTGTTAGGCTGTGAGTAAGCAAGATCAAACCCAACTTCAATTCCCCAGGGAAAGATGAATCCTGGGCCCCCATGAAGATTTACAGCCCAGGGAATCTTTTCAAAAGCGTTTCATCAGCTCATTAATGAGCAATACATTTTTCTATGACTTTCCTATCCGCTCTGACAGCTTCTATTCTAGTCCAGGTCAGCTTCATTTCACAGTTGCATTCCTCAATTTCCTATTGTTTCCTGCTTCCAATCATGCTTTCTCTATTTCTATCAGGGAAATGTCTATAAACGTTACACAATAATCCCACACCCCTGCTCAGAAATTGATAGACTTCAGCAATCATGTCAGGAAGGGATCATACAGTGCCACATTATTAGAACAAACCGTTCTTGTACTGAGTGAAGTAAAATTTAAGCAGTGGCCCAAAGGCCACCTGTTTCCTTGTATTTACAGAAATACATACATAAACAAATACACCTATCTTTATGCATTTACATATATACATATCTATATTTATATCCATATATATAGTTTTTACCTTCTTCTTTTCTCTTTTTCTTTTATCTTTCCTCCTGCCCCACTACCTTGCTTACCCATTGTTCACCTTTCAGTAACTCCTCTTGGATACATTTCAATCGGTCAAATATACTCAGGAACACTACATCCTCCTCACCTTCAATTTTAGAACTCTTGCTCTTCCCCTGCCCCTGTCATTAGTGGCGGACACCACTTCCCTCCCCGCCCCTTTCTTCCCATCCCCTCCCCCAATGTTGGTTCTCTGCCACTAGTAGGGAAGCAACAAAGCCCATAAGGAAGAAGCACATCAACTGGGTAATCATAGGGTGTCAATGGGAAGAGGTATCTGTTCAAAAACCAGCAACCAAATCGATGGGAAGAGGTGTGGATGCAGTGGAGAGGAGACCCAAAAACTCATCTGTAAGATAACTGGGCAGTTCCACACAGAAGGGATGATATGTCCAGGGTGCAGTATAGCACTGAGGCTATAGTTCTTTAACATTTCCTCCCTTTACTGTTATAGACTTATCTCATTAATCTTTTTAGACCTGCATATGCCCATTTGTATAATGAAGATCATTCAATGCATGAAACCCAAGATATATAACCCTTCAGAAACAGTAAAGGAAGTAATGATTCCCTGGGGATATGGGAAGGGGGGTGAGAAAGAGTAGCTGATAGCAATGATGATTGTATAACCTCATTTGAGGGGAACAAATAACAGAATTTTAGGTGAATGGACAGAATTGTAGGTGGATGGATACATTGGATGGTGTAAGATATCACCAGTAATAAAAATAATAAATACTAGGAGGTAGAGTGGAGGAGGAAGGGGATAAAGGGAAGCTAAAATCAAAGAGTTCAAAAAGAACGAAATGTTTCACAACTTATAGTGGCAGCAAATATACAATTATACTTGATTTAATTGAATTATGGATTGCTGTAATATTTGTAAGAACGCCCAATAAAATGACTAATAAAAAGTCCAGAGCCATTATGAAAAAAATAAGTTCTGCTTTATGTTCTTCCAATAGCTTTAAAGAAGTTCAAATCTCTAAAATTAAATGCAAAAGTTTGTATCTGAGCACATAGGCACTGTTTTGGGTTCTGAGAATGGGTTACATAGATTTCATTAGATCCTCGGTCCCTTCATTCAAAATGAAAGAATGTATTACTTGTTTATTTCCACATATACCTTACCCCTCTCCAGTACATACAGAGTATACAGTGTGTATACTATACCCCTCTCCAGTACACAGAGTGTACAGTTTTTATACCATACCTCTCTCCAGTACATACAGAGTGTACAGTGTGTATACCATACCTCTCTCTAGTACATACAGTGTAGCATCTTTGTTCTGCTGGGCCCAACCCTCAGCATAGCACTACTTTTTACATCTATCACAAAATAATTTTTTTTTCTCTTTGGAAGTCAGTAAAGTACCACCACCCCCATGTAGTTTGTTCCAAAACAACAGCAAAGAACAAACAAAAAGGATCTAGCAATAATGATTATATAAAACAGAGAAAACCTTCAATATAAGACAAACTAGAGGATATTAAAATCATAGGGTCACAAGGAAGTGATGAGCCAGAGTGCAGTATAGCACCCATGAAACATATAACTTTCCTCTAGTTCTTAATGCTTCCTCCCCCCCCACCCACTCCCAATATCATGACCTCAATTCTACCTAACAAAACCAACTAGACCAGACCATGTACACTGGTACAGATAAGAGTTAGCAAGACAGGGAATCCAGGACAGAGCAGCCCCTCAGAACCAATAATGAGAGTAGTAATACCAGGGGCATAAGGAGAAGGTAGGGGGTGGAGAGGAGGGGAAACTGATCACAATTATCACAATGATCATATAACCCCTTCCCAGGGGGACAAACAACAGAAAAAAATGGGTAAAGGGAGACAGCATTCAATGTAAGATATGAAAATAATAATTTATAAAGTATCAAGTTTTCATGAGGGAGGGCAGGGGAGAATGAGGAGCTGATAGCAAGGGTACAATTGGAAAAATGTTTTGGAAATGATCATGGTAACATATGTACAAATGTGCTTGACACAATGGATGGATGGATGGATTGTGATAAGAGCTGTAAGAACTCCCAATAAGATGATTTAACAACAAAAAAGAAAGAAAATAAAATGATAGTAGTGGCAAGTGTACAATTATGCTTGATCAAATTGAATGATGAATTGTTATACTTCCTATAAAAGCTCCCACTAAAATGATCAATAATAACAGTTATCAAAAAACAAATCAAAAATCCAAATTCATAAAATTCTGATAGATTAATGCTATTACTGAACTCAAAGGCCTTGAGCCTTCAGGTATCTTAGCTATTTTAGCTTCTTAGGGCTGACATAACATAATTACCAAAAACTGAGTATCTAAAATCAACAAAAACTAGCCCAGTCACATTTCTGGAGACCTGATGTCCAAGACCAAGATCCTGGCAGGGCTGAGCTTCCTCCGAGAGATCTGGAGAATTTTCCTTTGCCTCTTCCAGCTTCAGGTAGCTGCTGGAATGTCTCACCTTATGCCCACATAACTCCAATGTCTACTTCCAACTTCATATAACCTTCTTTTTATGTCTCTAAGTTTCCATCCATGTGCCCTCTTTTCTTAAAAGATATGAATCACTGAACTTAGCGCCCACCCGAATTCAGGGTGAGTTCATCTTAGCTTGATCACATCTAATAGCCTATTTTTAAATAAGATCACATTCAGAGATTCTGAGTAGTCAAGGATTTTGTTTTATTTGATTTTTATTATTTGGGGGTTAGGTGGATTGGTTTGGGTGGTGGTCTAGGGACACTATTCAATGCACTGCACTAGAGAAAGAGAACATTTTGATATGTTACATAATTTCCTTATCTAGTAAATGAAAGCACATTAGTTGCTTAGGAGAAACAAACTTTAAAAATTTGAATGTTAGAGGGGAAAAAATTGTCCCAAGGGCTTTTATATAAGGAACGTTGAGAAAGTAATGGTCTGTGAACTCTAAAGCAATTTTGTAGAGTACGCTCTTGAACATATGGCTGTTTTTCATATCAAAGCTTCAGTGAAAGCAAAATGCTTAATGTTCAATGGTGACTTGCATATGAGTGAGAATTTTGGGTAACTTCAGTTCATAGATAAAGGTTTCTTATCAGGCTATATTTAAGAAAATCTTAAACAATCCAGAGTTCATTAAATGTGCAGTTCCCTAATTTGATCACATGTAAGAATTACACACACACACACGACTACCATGAGTTGATTTCATTTCTGCACCCCTGTAGTAAACCCTGAGTAAAAGTGCACCTGTAGGTTTCCAAGACTATAACTCTACAGGAGTGGGTGTTGCAATTAGCAGCCCATACATATTCCTTAGACCCACCACAGCATTGTAGGGCCTCTATTTTAAGAATACAGAAAATTTCATTTGGATGAGTGACCAGGGTTATTCTTTGCACAATATATTTTGAGAACATATGTCCTGGCTGTCAACCATATCAGTGGAGAAAAGGGAAGGTGCAGATTTGAAATATGACCACAAGGGAAGAATGCTGGTGGAATTTTCATGCTAGGACTCCCTAGCAATTTGAGATCTGTGACAGGTCAATGGAATGTTATACCACCTTTAACAAGTAAACAATTTCAAGTTTCCAGCAAGGTTTAGCTTTAGGAAATTTCCTAATGTAAGAGCAGTCGGCATTCTACCTATAAGCTTTCAGATATAATCATGCTGCCTCCAAAGTCCTTCTTAAATCGCAACAGAGCCAGAGAACATCTTCCAACTCATCTACATAAATGAATTCTCTCAAGTTTCCAATGAAATAAACTGAAGGCAAGAGGCCACACCCAGGGTGACTGTCCCCATAAACGACCACAGTCCACTTTCTCCTATTACAGATCTACTAATAAAAATGAGGGTGGTGGTGGTTGCTTTTATATGACATGCCCAGTTGAAGGTTTATGCAAGTTGGTAGTTCATTCTGTGACTATCCATTCCTTAGCCTAGGAAGCTACTGATCTGTCCTTTATTAATGTGGTGTTGATTGATGATTTGTTTTTTCAGGGAGTGGAGCTTTTGTTTGGGCTTTTATTTGTTTCTTGATGGGATTTGGTTTGGGTCTGAGAGAATCCATTTGCTGGTCTCTCTACTCTCTTTAGCCCAGATCCCATGCCACACTGAAAAGTATGCCATTTAGGCACACTAACGTCTTGGAATTGACTGACACTACGGATCTGCTTATTGATCATATGTGTTCCCTACCCCTTTGGGGTAAGGATGCTGCCAAATGAAGGTCATTTTGAAGGGCAATGCCCCTTTCTAAAACTATATTCATGACATCTTGTAATAACAGTGTCTAACTTTGCTGATGTGAATCCATGCTTGTTGTAAATAATAACACACAAATAATCCAAATAACAGCACAAATAACTTAGCACAAATAATCAAAATATAGATTCAAGCCTGGCATGGCACGTTGTGATTATTACATGAAGCACTCAGACAGAGATGCTGTTTTTCTCTAACCTTTGTAGCTACAACTGTGCTATCCAAAGTCTCTCTAATGATCTAGAAATCTTTTTTTAATAAGTGTACTCAACTCTAAGTAAGAAATAATTGTTTTCTTAAGACATTTTAGTGAGTTTATATTTATTTTGTATGTTTTTTCCTTTTCTTTTTCTTTTTGAAAGGTTCATCTTCTCATCTGAGCCAGAGCCTTATTAAAGTTTGACTTCAAGAGTTTTAAAAACCTGACAGTAGCCATTCTGAAGAAGAAAAACAAGGCACACATTTCAGGAAAACAAGATTTCCCTGCACTTCCAAAAGACTGAGAAGCTCTTATGGGAAGCCGTGATTTTACCTGAGCCTCTGTTCAAGGAAAGATAAGTTTTTTATTAAATTTAAAGTAAGTAGTGTGTATAATGTAGTCCTCTGTGAAGATTTCTGCTATTTAAGATATTCTATCAAATGAGATCATCATAAACTTAAACTCTTTCCAAAAATGTTGCAAGTTGGTAGACTATGCCTAGTCTTGATGAAAATGTATAAAGTCAGGTAGGAAAAATTTTATTTTTGAGAATGTTGCTTCACACTTTGTTCAGTAGATGAATGAACCACAGAAATGTAAATCTCTATGACCCTGAGACCAGAAGAACTTGGTGGTGTGCAGCTCTGAAAGAGATTGTGGAAGACTGGAAGAAAAGCATGGCACAAGCCTCAAAGTCAAAGACAAGATAGATTTCTGGTCAGACAAAGATAGGGAGAACCTCCAAGAGTAAGGCTCTAAATCACCCTTGAGGATGTGATCTAAGCTCACCTCTATGGCTTACTTTTTGAACAAAGGATACATGGGTCTACAAGGGAAATAATAACACCAGTCCAGGACACACACTTCAGAATAATCAACCATCTGAGATCAAAGAAGCAGCATTGACCCAAAGACAAAGATCAGAAGGGTTAGGAATGAAGGAGAAATGGACCCAGTAAGCATAAATAGGAAGTAAGATCCATGAAGTTACCTTGTTGGGATTGCTGTCAGTGAGATGAGACAAAATATATATGAGTTTTTTATTATGAGTTTTAATATTATACTGATGATCTCTGTAAACCTTTATCTAATTGATAATAGAGGGTTTTAAAGTAATCATTGTGAATCATTAGGGTTACATTTTTAAAGTTCACTTAGATTTTTTTTAAAAATCATTCTATTGAGGGCTCATAAATTGCATATATATATATATATATATATATATATATATATATCCACTGTGTCAAGCACATTTGTACATTGGTTGCCATCATCATTCCCAAAACATTTTCTAACTACTTGAGCCCTTGGTATCAGCTCCTGATTTCCCCCTCTCTTCATTCCTACACCTCCCTCATGAACCTTTAGTAATTTATAAATTATTATTATTTTATCAACTCTTACACTGTCTGATATCTCCCTTCATCCACATTTCTGATGTCCAGCCCCCAGAGAGGGCATTATATGTAGGTCCTTATAATTGGTTCCCCCTGTCTACCCAACTTTCCCTCCCCTCTGTTGGTATCACCACTCTTACCACTGATCCTGAAGGGACCATCACTCCTGGTTTCCCTGTATTTCCCATTCCTATCTGTACCAGTGTATATCCTCTGGTCTAACCATATTTGTAAGGTAGAATAGGGATCATGATAGTGGAGGGTTGGGGGGAGCATTAAAGAACTAGAGGAAAGTTGTATGTTTCATTGGTGCTATACTGTACTCTGAATGGTTCGTCTCCTCCCCAAGACCCTTCTGTAAGAGGGCGTCCAGTTGCCTATGGGTAAGCTTTGTGTCTCCACACCACACTCCCATTCATAATGACTTTTTATTCTTTGATGCCTGATACCTGATCCTATCAACACATTGTTACCATACAGACTGGTTTGCTTTTTCCATGTGGGCTTTGTTGCTTCTCAGCTAAATGGCTTCTTGTTTATTTTCAAGGCTTTAAGACACCAGATAGTAGATATTTCAATAGCCGGACACCATCAGCTTTCTTCACCACATTTACTTATCCACTCACTTTGGCTTGGTGATCATGTCGGGTAGGTGAGCATCATGGAATGCCAGTTTGATAGAAGAAAGTGCTTTTGCATTGAGGGAAAAAATGCTCTTGCATTGAGGGAGTACTTGAGTGGAGATCCAATGTCCATCTGCTACCTTAATACTAAACTTATAAATATATGCGCATAGATCTATTTCCCCATCACAATATATAAATATATTCACATATGTACATGCCTGTATTTAGACCTCTATAAATACCCTTTGCCTCCTACTTCTTTCCTCTATTTCCTTTTATTTTCCTCTTAATAAAATTTCCCACTTAAGTTTTTATAGCAAAATTGAAACTTCTCGTTCACTGCTCAGTCATAAGAATTTACTATTTTTTGTATATCTTTTATCATACTAAAACATGGGAATAAACTGTATCCATTCAACAAACATTTTTATGTCTTGTCTGCTTCTGGGATCAAGAATATAAGTAAAATTTGAGCCGTGTTCTTCCCGTCCATAGTCTGTTGCCATGTAAGGTAGGCATGGCTGTTCTTTGTGGGATGTAGTAGCTGTTTAGTGGCTAAGTGGACCATTGAAACAATACACTATTCTGCTGGGATTAAATGGAGCTTTATTTCTAATTCTTCTCTAAATTTAGGATTATAGGATGACAAATTGACCAGGATATGTGCAAATATGACAAGAATTTCTAGGCAAACAAAAAGCAGGATCACATACACAAAGGCAGAACATGGTCACCACACAATGTCCGGGGCAAGGAGCCAGGAGACCACAAGATTTTCTCAGTCTGAAAAAATAAGATCTCTTATAGAGGGATGTTCGTCCTGAACGTCCAACAGATCCCTAATAAGATTCCAACAGGCGAAAGCAGTAACTGGGACCTTTCTTGGACCAAACATGTCATAATAATCTCTCATTGCACTCTCAGCTCTCTTCCATCTATTTACATCAATGGTTGCTTCTTGCGGAAACCAAGGACAAGTATCTTTTACAAAATCAGAAAATGTAAATAAGTCATCACTCTTAACCTTTACTCCTTGCATCTTTAAAGCTTCTTTTAACTGTCTCACATAGACCTGGTGCTGGCTTAATTCTTGCCCCATTATCAGGCGCTTTTACTCACCTTCAACTGTGCGGCGGCAGGCTCCCATGGCGGTCGAAGGAATTTCTTCCTTTTCCCTGACAATGGCTTCTCTCAGACGCCTTCCCTCACTGTATCCCCTGCTTCCAGGGCCCCACATTGTGGCGCCAGAATGTCCCGACCTGCGGAAACTTGCAACGAGGAACCTGGAGGGGGAGCGGGGACTTTGGGGAGACAAGAGATGTGAGAAATGGAGACAAGACGGTACTCCGATCAAGTCTCATTTATTAGGGAGAAATACACCAATATTATAGGGTAAGCAAGCCTAGGCAACAAGCCAAGGCATGAAACATAAGGTTATCTTCAAAGTTAACAAGTGAAGGTCAGCACACCTGCAAGTCACAAGATAAGCACAAATGCTCTATTCACTACCTATATCATCTTGTCAAGCCTCGAAGGCCAGGGCCGTTCCTACAACCACCCTCTAAAGGAAGCCAGCTGTCCACAACTCAAGGTCTATGCAAAAGTTACAAAAGTAATAGACCACAAATCTCAGGCAATAGACTGTGACAGAGTTCAGGCTACGTAGCTTTGTACACATATAGGTATGTCTGGGCCTGGCGGCCCTGGACAAAACAATATTTTGGCATATACGCTTTACTCACGTGTGGGATGGGGGTGACTAGGGCAGATAATAAAGGATTTTATGAAGAGCGTTTTAGGCAATGATTTGCTAAATCTCTTTAGGGTTGGCAAGACCTACTCAAAACCTACTCTAAAAGAATGATTATGGAGAGAAAGGGGATTATAAAAGAGAACAAACTATGTTGTGTATGTTGCAACATATGCTCAATAACAGGCTGCTGTTTGTATGAGAACTAAGCACTCAGTTGCTAAACAAAATTGGTCAACAGTTCAGAGTCACCCAGATAAAGATGTGGTGATCTGCTCCCATGAAGACTGCAGGCTATCAAACCAATGACTCTTAGATGGGGTTGCAATGAATGGGATTTTAACTATAGCACATCACAATAACTATGAGATATAATCAATTGTTTTCTATCACTGTGTCTATCACTGTAACTATCACTATAAGTGTGAGGCAACCTTTAGTGAATGTATTCTAAAATCAAAACTGCAGCTATTTTAGGGAAGAGCAACAGCTACCCTGTCCTGAAATTAATATTTACACACTGACTGAACTTAAAGAGTTTCTATCCTTTCATACTTTGTTCCACATTTTTGTCATTTTACATTCTGAGTTCTGTCCACCATCTACTGGATGATAACTTTAATGGGTCCAACACCATCATCATTCTTTCTGAGCATCACCCAGAGACTTTCTTCTGCAAACCAGTTTATGAGAATGTCAACAGAGCACTCATCTAAAAATATTTTTAAAGACATAAATATGCATAGTGAACTTTAAAAATGAACTATAAAGACAAAATGCTAAAACAGAGGAGAAATATAAGGATGCAATTTTGGAAGGATTTTTCAAGGTCTAAGACCAGTTGCTAATAGAATACAGATTAGTGACAATATTAACTTCCAATCAAACTCTTCTAAGCCTATTTAAAATTGCATCCTCTCAATGGATAAACTATAGGTTTCAATTCCTCTTCTCACTATTCATTCTCTCTCTCTCTCTCTCTCTCACACACACACACACACACACACACACACACACACCACTGGCATGCTATGGTGCTCACCTTCCCTGACAGAATCACTGAAAACAATATGGGTCCATAAGCAAATGTGGTGAAGAAAGCTGATAGTGCCTGACTATCAAAAGATATAGCATCTGAGGTCTTAAAGGCTTGAAGATAAACAAGTAGGCCATCTAGCTGAGAAGCAACAAAGCTCACATAAGATGTGTGATCATGAGATGTCATGAGATGTCAATGAGTTCAGATAACAGACATCAAAAACCTAGAACAAAAACTCATATCAATGTGAATGAGGAGGAGTACAGAGTGGAGACTGCATATCCATCTGTGGACAATTGGACAGACCCTTACAGAAGGGTCACAAGGAAGAGATGAACAAGTCAGGGTGCAGTATAGCACTGACAAACCATACAATTTTCTTCTAGTTCTTTAATGCTTCCTCCCCAACCCCCATTATCATGACCCCAATTCTACCTTACAAATCCCTCTAGACCAGAGCATATACACTGGTATAGATAAGAGCTGGAAACACAGGGAATTCAGGACAGATAAACCCCTCAGGACTAATCATGAAAGGATCAATACCAGGAAGGTAAGGAGAAGATGGAAATTGAAAGGGAGAGTTGATCACAATTATATACATATAACCCCTTCCCTGAAGGAAAGAAACAGAAAAGTGAGTAAAGGGAGACATCAGTCAGTATAAGAAATGAAATAATTTTTAACAATTTATAAATTTTCAAAGGTTCATGAGAGAGGGAAGATGGGGCAGGAAAGGGGGGAAAGTGAGGAGCTGATACCACGAGCTCAAGTAGAAAAAAAAATTGTTCAGAAAATGATGATGGCAACAAATGTACAAATGTGCTTAACACATGCAATATTATCTGTATGAGGCCCAGATAAAATGATTTTTAAAAGAAGAAGCAACCTACCTGTAAAAGACAACTTGGTGGGACCTATTTTATTGCCTTAAGACACAGCAGGACCATGACAATACTTAAGAGAATGAACTTGGGTGGGAAGAGTCATAGTATCCCGACCTCATCCTTTCTTATCCCTCTGACATTATCCAACCATGGCGCCTCATTAGCTGAAATTAATTGGAAATACGAAGATAAAACTATCCATTGATGTCCTACAAATTATCCAATCTCTAAACACGGACCCTCAAGAACAGAAGATTATAAAGGAACAAGCTAACAACATATGACATAGCTGTCATCTTTTTCATTCTTCAAGTTACTTCAATAATTCAAGATCCTAATGTTTTCTACTTTGTCTGCTGTCCTGTGAGGACATCCATACTCCTGGTGCAATGAACAAATTTCCCTCTCCCCCAGAGGGAAAAATGACCTCTATTTTCCAAGGCATTTCACTTTGCAAACATTAGAGAAGAGTCTAGAACAAAAATTGCTAATGCCTCTTCTCACAGAAGAGGAATCTCCTGTAAATTTACAACCACACAATGTACAAGTGTTCTTTTTTTCCTGTCCATCATCAGAAGTCTAGTTCCTGCTGCCAGAAATCTAGTTCCTTGTATGGTACACAAGAAGACCAACTTATATCCTTCCTCAATTTCAGTGATAGGCTCTAATCCCTCTTGGTTTTTGGAAGTATAAAAGGAATATTTGTGGCTAAAAACTTTATGTATAGTTTAATTAAGGAAAACCAATGCTGAGCTTGGATTTATTAGACATAGTCTAATTTGGCAAAAAAATTGATATTATCTAGAGTTTTAAGGGAATAATAATTTAGAGTTGTATTTGTTCTAGTAGAAGAGTGGGTTAATGTGAATTTATTTTATATAAGTCAATTGGCCTACTTTTGAAGTGTGAGGCTGTCACCCATGATTGGCTTTCATATGTGTGTTTAAAGTAATTTGTTGGTGATGAATCAAAGAAGTTTAAAACCAGACCTAGTATTTATTACATCTGTAGAAATGTCATTGACTAATGAAATAAGTTTAAAATTAATTTTGTTGGTCTACTTGTTGCCATGATTGCAGAACAGTCACTCTTTTCATTTAAGGTTGTCAAAAAAAAGGGAAAACCTTTTCTTAGAAGACTTCTTTCCAAACTATATCATCATTGGCCGATACTCTAATTCCATATCTGAGGTGTTCCCTTTCACACCCGAGATATTATGATACTCATTCCCCCCTAGATAAACAACAGAATGTACTAGCTTTGAACGATATAAATAGCTCTAACTGAATACAATTGAGACACCCACTTGCCTCAGATACAAATCACTCCATACTATGCTAGAAAATAGCATAAGAAAAAGGAAAAGAAAATAACACAGTGCCCCAGGTGCACAGGCAAATATATCACATATGCTGTGATCCTATACTCTACAACCAATGCCCAACCCTTAGGTAGCTAAGTCTTGATTAAGATAAATGTGTTTTACTTCTGCAAGGGTAGGAAAACCTCCAGACCACAACAGATGTATCTTCCCAAAATAGGATATAAATCAGAGAACAATATTTGAGAGAGATTCATCTGTTTATTATGATCCTGATAGAATATTGGAGAGCCCATAGTTCTGTCTCAAGTTCCTATATTGCCCTTTTGTATATCTATCCTGTGTTCTTCCAAATCTTCTCAGTATGGGCCTTCCAGGATTTTCCTATACAGTTGAGATACATTCAAATAAAATCCATTATAAATATTAGGAGTCCAACTAAGGCCTTAACTTATAAAATGTATCTTATAAACTTAGTATTTTGGATCCTGACCCACTGTTCTTCTCTTGCCATTTTTACATTACTAGTGAAAACAAATTCAATTCTGCAAGTCTTTACAAGCTATTACAAGTTCATCTTGCTAATTAATAACAACTATTGTCTATGTGGTAACATGGGAAGAACTAATGTCATTGGACATAATGCATGAGCTTATCAGACAAGTCTATGTTTCATCGGTCAATTGAATCCTTCATTGAAGAGTACAGTCCAAGCTGGTCTGAATAGCTTTGTACAAGTGATATATAGATCTAACCTAATCCCCAGAGGTCAGTTAAGTGAGAGGAGCAGTGTAAAATAACTGTGGAAGTTTAACCTAAATTAAACTGTCCACTTTGTACCAATAACTCATTTGTAAAGACAGAGTTTAAAATATGTCCAGTGAAGTTATCCAAATGAAATAGAACACATAGTTTCTGGCCTAAAGCAGAGAGGGTATAATTTAATGGTGAAAATTGGGTGAATAAATTATAAACTAGTTAATGTGGAAAAAAGGTAACATATAAATTACAAAATGAAATTTCTATCCATCCTCCACCTCTCAAATTAAATGTCACAGGCATTCCAGACCTCAATCTATTTGATTTTGCTCTCAGAAAACTCTTCTAATTCCCTTCTTTGGATGAACCCAGTTGTTCTTGCTTACATATGTGTATGACTATTTTATTAATGTCCATCTCCATACGATTTTCACAAAAGAAAAGTCCATACCTGATTTATGTTGTTGTTCTCCATTGACGCCCCAGTGCCTCTTCTGATCATTTGGAACCTACTGGTGTACTCAGTAAATAATTTTGAATAAATGGCTAAGTGTAAAATGCCTTCTTGTTGTTCTTCAGTGTTGTTGCATCCGTTCCAATTATAAACACCCTATGTGCAACCGTATGAAACAGTCCAGCACCACCCTCACAATTGTTAGGATTAAGCTCCCTGTCGCAGTCACTGTTACCCATCCATCTTAAGAATTTTCCTCTTTAAGCTGAGCCCTGGTGGCGCAGAGGTTATGTGCGGGACTGCGGCCCACAGGGTTGATGGTTTGAATCCAACAGAAGCTCTCCAGGATCAAGGCTGGGCTTCCTATTCCCACCAGGGCAGTGATGTGGAAAGAAAAATAAATAAAAAATAAAATAATCACACACAAAAAGATTTTTCCTCTTTTTTACTCTCCTTCTACTTGGCTAACCATGAAGTCCTTTTCCAGGAGTTTGTCTCTTCTGATAACGTGTCTGAAGTTCATAAGATGAAGTCTCTCTATCTTCTAATGAACATTTGACTGTACTTTATCACAGACGAATTTTTATGATTAGTTATAATTTTAAAATAGTATGAACTGCTGGAAAGAAAGCAGTAATCGAAATAATATCATATTTTAACTGCATCCCAGTCTTTAATGACACTAACTTACTAAGGAAGGCTATATTTGTTACCCTCTCTTTATATGTATTTCCTCACCACCAGATGGAAATTGGAGTCCCTGTCTGCTACAGATAAAGTGTAGCTCTAAAGTGAAAGATTAATGGTTCTAGTATACCCAGAGTCACCACAGGAAAAAAAAATCCTTGTGCTTCTTTTCCAAAGAAATCAGCCATTGGAAACTCTCATTACACCTCTGTGGAATGCATTTGGAAACCATGAAATGCTCCACTGGAGAAAAATGAGGCTTTCCAATCCCTAAAGAATTACAGAAACCCTCAGGGGAAGTTTTACTGTGCCCTACTGGATTGCTGTGAGACAGAATTGACTCCATAGAAGTAAGACCAGCCGAAGAGGGTTTCCAAGGTTGTAAACTATCATGGACATAGACTGAACTATCAATCTCCCATGGATCTGCTGGAACTCACTTGTTGGAGGAAAAATATCAGAAAAAGGTCACCATTCCAACACCATCACTGAAGACAAATGTGTGCATAAGCAAAAGTGGTAAAGAAAGCTGATGGTGCCCGGCTATCAAAAGATGTAGCATCTGGAGTCTTAAAGACTTGAAAGTAAACAAGCGGCCATCTAGCTCAGAAGCAACAGAGCCCACATGGACGAAGCCCACCAGCTTGTGCAACGATGAGGTGTAGAAGGGATCAGGTATCAGCCATCAAACAACTAAAAATTATATCATTATAAATGAGGGGGAGTACAGGTCAGGGACCTAAAGTCCATCAATAGGTAAAGTGACAGCTCCTTACAGCGGGGTCATAGGGAGAGGACTTGTCAGTCAAGGTACAGGGTAGCAACAATGAAATATGCAACTTTCCTCTAGTTCTTAAATGCTTCCTCTAACCCTCTATCATGATCCCAAGTCTATCCTACAAGTCCAGCTAGACCAGGGGATGTACACTGGAGCTGGTAACAGGGATAATTCATGACAGATGATCCCTTCAGGACCAGGTGTGAGAGTGGTGATGCCAGGAGGGTGGAGGGGAGGGGGAATAAAAAGGGGAAACCTGTTGCAGGGAGCTCCTCTCTGCTGTAAAGACAATGGAGAAGGGACACATTGGACAGTATATGACGACAGTATATGACGACAAAATAATGACAATTTGTAAATTGTTAAGGGTTCCTAGGGGAGGTGGGGTAGGGAGGGAAAGAAAACATGGAGAGCTGGTACCGGGGATCCAGGTAGAAGAAGGATGTTTCAAGAATGATGATGGCAACAAATGTGCAAATGTGGGCTGCATATAATTGACATATGAATTGATCATGGTAGGAGTTGTATGAGCCCTCAAAAAAATGATTTATTTAAAAAAAGATTGAAGGCTTTTTCCTTATTAAAATTTGACTTTTTTTTCCTCTCTCATCATTATCCAAGAATGGTGTTGTTTTAGTTTGGGATCCCCTCGCGTCACTGTGTGACTTCCTATGAAGGACCCCTGGGCAGGGTCTTTATTCACTGGGTGTCATCCTCAAGCTCAGCATTTTGAAACCAACAGTCCCTCTGCAAGAGAAGGACAAGTTCTCCACACCCATAAAGAGTTACAGTCTGGGAAACTCACGGGGGCAGTTCTAACCTATCCTGTAGGGTCAGTGAGAGGAAGCCTTGAATCTGGGGCAGTGAGAAAAAGAAGGCAAAGGAGAATTGCTCCCTATACATTTGAGTTCCTTAGCTGAGATGCCGCTTTGTGTCCTTTCTCACATGTTGTCCTAAGTGTCTGTGTTGCAGATAAAAATTTCATGTCTCTTTTCATGCTCCATTTCATAATTGTGGGGATTTCCCCCAACAATTAACTTTCCCCTCTGAGGATCAAAGCTGTTCTTCCTTTATATATTAGTAGCACTGAAGCCCAGGACTACATGGAATTGGTTTGAATATTTGAATATTTATGAATCCTATCCAGGCAGACATTATCATATTAGCATCATTTCAAATAAAAGAGTTCTTTGTAGCTAAATAGTGGTGGGGGGTGATAATCTGCTGAGGAAGCTCATGAAAAAGCATCTGTTAGTTGATTTTCTCAGGTGTGTATTGGGAGCAAGAACATCTTAGAACAAACACAGGAACCATGGGTACTCGCCAGCAGCAGCCTAATGGAATCTACTTTACTGACTGTGCCACTTTGATCTCAGTCTAGTGTGGAGGCTGTCACATCAGCAACGCCACGGTTGACCATTTTAACTTCTTCCTGTCGAATAACTAGTATGCCTGATATTTTACCTTTCCATTAATTGGGTAGAATTTAATGGGTTTTGTTGTGTTACTCTGAAGGGGGCATCAAACAATGGGTGTTTGGGCATTCAGCCCCAATCAGCCCTTTCTTGCCTCCCGAAGGATAGCAGGTGCTCTCTGTAATGTGCAGCATAACCCAAGCCCATTAACACCAAGTGTTGTCACTCATAGAGACCCTATGTGAGTTTGTAAGACATTAAATCTTTATGAGATTGTATAGTGGTCTCATTCTTCCAAGGGAGCAGCTGGTGGTTTTGAAATGCTGACCTTTCAATTAGCAACCCAATCCATAATGATTATGCTACCAGGACTCCCCAGAGCTCCCGGAATTTAACAAGCCTTCCTTTTAGGATGCCCCACCCAAGTGTCTCCCCAAACCAGCACCCTCCCAAGCTAGTTTCCAGAAAATCTCTAAATTTCTAGAGTAGACAGCGTCCTAGAATTCAAATCATTCCAGAAAGGTAAATGGCAGGTGTGACCCATATCAATTTGATAATTGAGAGATCTGTGGAGGAGAGTTTTCTTCATGATCATTGTGAAAGATATGTTAAGTCACAGTTGTATTCTATATGACCTGCCAGGCAATGACTCAGTCTTCAGACATTCATAGAAAGCAATGGCATCACCATTTCCATTACTTAACAAAGATCAAGAATATACCATTTTACTACTTGCAACACTTACAATTTTATTTTTCTTTGGCCATTCAAATTCACTTTATATTCTTGATGCTCTTGTCAAGTCTGGAACTGAGACTCATTTCCACACCAGTCCTTTTGTTTCTATGTGGGAAACCAGAGCTAAGTAGAAGGGTGGAACTGTGTGCACCGATTACACTGGATGTACGCAGAAGGAAGTCTGCAGAGAATCATAGCAGAGTGTTATCAGAGTTGGGATTCTAGTAGGAAAGGTTGACAATGCAAAACTCTAGTCCATATGACACATGGAGAATCAGCCAGGTGAGATGTTCAAAATCTAAGAGGACTGCAAACCACACAAGTGATCCAGAAGTTTCGAGAGGAATATTCAATTCGATCGTTGCAGCACCTGCCTCTAAATGAGACAACACAGTAAGACAAGAATGCAAACGTCTAGAAATGTGTCTAAACAGAGCGTTTCCAAAGACTTCAGACTAAATTTCAGCTAGGTGCTAATGCCCTAGAGATAGGAAGAGAGAGGCCCTGTTCCTGCATCATGATCAAACAGCAGGCTAGTCATACATCCATATCGATAATCAGGCAACAGCACTGAAAGACCTGTGCTCTATGCTTTTGTTTAAAGCTTTCTGTAGACCTGGGATGTCCGACTCTACCTCTTACATTGAAAAGAATTGCATGTATCTTTTTAATCTCATGCTTCATTTCCTTGTGGAAAAGGCATCCTTCTGTGCTCTGTAATAACTCTATTGAGCAACTCTTTGTCATGGAGGCTTTCTTGACAGCCATCTCAACAAAAGCAGAGGGTCGGTTCTTCTCTCACAAAGCCACAGACAGGTGCTTTGCAACTGTGCCACCATAGTTCATATTGGGCTTGTGTTATATTTTTCCTTGCCATCACTCTAATGAGGGGATCCTTGTGGTCAGGGTCATATTTGAATTTTCATTTCAATACTCTGAGCTATGCTTTTAACATTGTGTTCAATTCATAAAGGTTGATAAACGAAAAGAAGCAAGAGGAACAGGGGTAGGTAGGGAGGAAGGAGAAGGAGGAGGAGGAGAAGAAAGGAAAGGAAAGGAAGGAAGGAAGGATGGAAGGAGAGAAAAGAAAAGAAAGCATGAAGTTCAAAAATACATGCTTCAGCATTTGTGGCTTGAACCGACCATCAACTGCTTGGAAAGGCTGCTGGGCCTGATATGTTGGTAAATAGGACAAATTGACAATACTAAATACTGAGCCCTCCCTGAATAATCAGCTGAGCTTCCCATGTGCTCTAGCCTGGGCATTCAGAAACATAGGTGGCACTGGAACATGGCAGCACTAGCCATTGCTGATAAGAACAGAAAATTTCTCAGGGTAGACAGAGGCCTTACCCATTTCTTCTGCTTCCGGCACTCAGGCTATGTTAAATGAGTCCTGGTTACACATCCACTGGGCTGAGCCTCCGCAGCTGCTCCATGAAAGAGCGAAGGGGCAGTCTTCCGTAAAAACGGGTGGCTCAAGTGGAAAGGATGCTTTGAAAATGATGATGGCGGCACATGTGCCAATGTGCTTGACACACTGGAGGAATGTATGGATTATGATAAGAGATTAAGAGCCCCCAATAAAAGTATATATTTTTAAAATTACAGCTTAGGAAAGCCAAAAGGGAAGTGTGGCCTGATTTACATACAGGCTCTCTCTGAGTCAGAATCAACTCATGGCAGCAGGTGCGGTGTGGTTTCCCTTATGAATCAAATTGTCTCCATGGCCGGGCTTAACAAAGTACTTTATACTAGCTTTGACTGCCCTGCTGAGGTAGTAAACCCTCCGGGGAATGACTGCAATTCTATTCTGCACAGCAGTGAGCACGTTATCACTGCAGAGATAGTGGTAGTGCCTCCTCTCAGGCTTCCTATAAGAAGTTCGTTTAAGCTTCTCTAAAAGAACTAAGATTAGAGACAAGAATAATTATAGTCTTTCAGGAGACATCTATTCCACAACCTTGAATGGGGGGTGGCGGGGAAGATTCCAAGTCATGCCTCAAAGGTTCACAAGCCTCTGCAGTGCTGGATTTAAAGGACATCCACGGGGTTTTGTCCTTGTGAGTGAGTTACGCCTTATACAATACATGAGGCTCAATAAAGATGTGGTCTATAGCAAGAGGGAGAAAAGAAGAAGGCTACCCAATGATGACCTGACTTTCGCTTACTGACCTTGCCCAAACTTCTCTCCAATATCACATTTGGAATCTTCCCTTCTTGGTGACTCCCTGACTTCACTTGGAGGTTTTCAAACCTCATTTTTCAGACAACCTTGGGGAAATCAATATCAGGTTTTTTTTTTTTAATCTGAAGCAGATGAACTAACAACTTATTAGTAACTATTGCCAGACCTTACCATCCTTGGGCATTCCTTTGTTTTACCACAAATGAGGAAGTGGCACTGGTTTAAAAGTCAATAGATTAACTTCAAACATTAAAGGGGGGGGGGAGCGGGGCTGAACCCCGGTGGCATAAGTGGTTGAGTGCGGGACTGCGGCCCTTGGGCTTGGCGGTTCAAAGCCAGCAGCAGCTCTCTAAGGCTGGGTAGCTCCACGACCACCAGAGGGCAGTGATGTCCCCCCAAAAAAATCAAAAAAAGAGAGAGAGAGCAAATCAAAGATACAGTCTACATTCCTCCTTCCCAATCTACACCATAAAAGGAAATGAAACAAACACCCCTGCCCCATCAGATTATGTAGCCTTGGTAAATCAAACATTGTTGTAATCGTGTCTTACAGATGAGAATGCTGAGGTTTTGAAGCATGAGACAGGATCTCCAACACCATACTGTTGACAGGTGGTAGAGCTGACATTTCAGATTAGTGACCTGTCAGAACACTTGCAATTCTGGAAGATGGATAAACCAACTCTTACTGGACAGTGGTCATTATCCTAATAATATATAAGGAGTCCTGCTGGCATACTTGTTGACTTTGTCACTGGTTAGGCTGTCACCCACAAAATTTCTCCTATAAGGAGAACTGGTGGTATACTTGATGTGCTTGTCACTGGTTAGGCTGCTCACCAGTAGATCATTGGTTCAAAACCACCAGCATCCCCTCAGAAGAAAGGTGAGGATTTCATAATGTTGTAAACTGTTATCGTCTCAAAAACAGAAAGGCGGTTTGATGCTTTCCTAGAAGGTTCCCTGTGGGTCAGAATTCACTTGGTGGCAGTGAGCTTGAACCCTTTCCTTTCAAATAAATAAGGCTGAAACTCGCCTTCATGTTTAAAATGGCACAGATATCTTCCAGTCTCTTGAAAAGGTAAGAAGGTTCAAAGAAAGTTGATGATAATGATTTTTTAAAAGAAAATGCCAACATCATATCCTTGTGGACAGTACTTTGCAAAATGTGCACCTCAGAACACTAGCTTTAAATGCTAAAATATGTTGCAAGAGAGCTAGAATAGGGATGCAATGCTTGGGTATACTTGGGAAATATATAATTAAGTAAAGAAACATGTTTACTTGCCGTAAGGCTTCTTTGAAGCTGTAGCATGCTGCTATGGTTCCTGACACAAAGAAAAGTATTCTATGCCATGTTTTCTCAAGCTTTCTTTGGCTACAGAACCTTTTCTTGAGAAGCTGTCATCTATTGCACTGAGAACACGTTGAGAAACTTTTCTTGGAGGATGTTGAGAGAGTCGCACAAAATCCCAAACTTATGCACCAACTCTTAGTGATAAAGATAAGGAAGAGAGGCTTTTTACCAACTTCTGTTACTAGAAATTGATCTGCCATGCGATCCTACTGGTTATTGGAATGCAAAAATTGAAAATCAGGAAAGAGTCATGCTTACGAATGTCATTACAAACTTGACACCAGAGATCACATGACAGGATTGTGGAAGTCATGTGCTTATGTTAATTTTATGATTGGAATGTAGGGGTAGAGTCTGGCCTGTTAATCTGGAGATAGCCATTGAGTAGCCAATGAGGCCTTTTGTGGGCATGGCTTTCTACTAAGACTTCTGGGAAATCTCGCAATATTTCCCTCGTGAAGATGAGAAGCTATCTTCCCCAGTTGTTGGGAGGTAGTCTTAGAGAGACGATGAATCACAGAAAAGACAAGATGGCAGCGTCCAAGAAGCTGGAGGAGCTGGCGGAGAGACCACATAGCTTTGCCCTGATGGAGCCAGACCTCTGAAGCTGGGGTGGCCACATGGAGATCTCTGCCAGCGCTGAGTTGCTTCTGCTGTTGATGGACCCTGAGCCCTGGAGGCGAGGTGCCCTGTCAGCACCGGGATTCTGCACGCACTGACCTGTGACTTCGTGAGTCAGAAGGAGACTTTATAGACTGATTTGGGGTATATGGGTTAATATCGGACTTATGACTTTGAACTGGACTGGGCTCAATGTCCTGTTCCTCTTATATATAAACTTTTTCCTTATATCTATATGCCTGTCTATGAATTTTTTTTCTTTAGCCTAACCAGAATAACACAGGATTTTGTGAGATAAATACATTTTCATTGCAAATCCCTCTTATCAACAGCATATATAATGACTATGCATGTAGACCTAACTGGGGAGAATATGCAGCAATCAAATCAACTCCCTCTCTGGAAAACACAATAGAAAAATCAGTATCATCAGTCAGGGGCCAGGAGCAACTGCACAACAGACCAAGAATGCCTTCTATATGAGTTCAAATAGTGATGGAAGAAAGTTAAAGCTAGTCTGCAAAAGTCAAACTATGAGGCACGTGTGACATCTCTCTCAAAAGCGTTGGTCTTTGACTGACACTGACACTGACACTGACACTTTGACTGCCCTCTCCAGTCTTGAAGTCACATTTGCTGCCCCCTCAATGATTTTATAGGGTCACAAATTATTAATAATATTGTTATAAAAGGAATTGTATGATATTTCATTGTGATGATGATGATCCTGTACATAAACAACAAGGAGAAAATATGGGAATACTATATGTTTTAAAATTGGCAAAGGTTGAATCCTTTCACCACATTTATTCAATCTATATGCTGAACAAATAATCTGAGAAGCTGTATAATATGATAAAGAACTCAGCATCAGGATGCAATAGGCAGATGATATAAACTTGTCAGCTAAGAGAGACGATTAGAAACATATATTGATGAAGATAAAGACTGCACAGTCATTAGTATGTGTTACACAGAAACATGAAATAATAAAAATATACAACTGTACCAATAAGCAACATCATGACAAATAGAAAATACTGATTTTTGTTTTATTTGGATCCACTATCAGCACCCATCAATAAATAAAATGGATATATTGCATGTGGAAAATCTGCTTCAAAAAACTTTTTAAAAGTGTTATTAAAGAGCAAGGATGTCCCTTTAAGCATTGCAGTGCACTTGATTCAAGCCATGGTATTTTTAATTGCCTTAGATGCATGTGCTAGATGGACAAGGAACAAGAAAGACCATGCATCTGAATTACACTGTTGACAAAGAATATGGAATATATACGGACTGAGCAAAGAATGACCAAATCTGTTTTGGGGAAAGTCCAGCCAGAATGCTCTGTAGAAGCAGGAAGTTCCAGGCTTTGTCTCACATACTTTGTTCATACCTGAGAACATACTATTCTCAGGAAGGGTCCTTCTAGAAGGATATCATACCTGAGAAAGTCAAGAGTCAGTGAAAAGGAGGGAAAGACCCTGAGATCTAACCATACCCACAATTCTCCTACCAGAACATCTTAGCACTTATTGTTCTTCAGCCTCATCCCGCAAACCTGCAGAACTTGTTCTCGTTCCTCTTCAAGTCTTGATTGAAATAGTCCAAGAGTAGAAAGATCTATGATCACCATACAAAAAGCTGATCCACTTCCTATATTTTATGCTTGTAGTCAACATAACCAAACCTAAAATGCAGAGTTGCTTATTTTTATAATATCTCTCTCTCCACTGAAATGTAAGTAAAAGCCCTTCATGGTGGTAGGGACTTTATGTTCACCATTCTATCTCCCAGTGTCTACATGTTGGGTTGCTAAGCACAAGGAGAGTAATAAGTTACAGTCCCAGGTACTCATAGAGGCAGGTCTACCCTGTCCTGTAGGATCCCTATGAATCAGAATCAATGTGATAGTAGTGAGTTTGTTTGTTTGGGATCTTTTGCTTTGTTTGATGCTGTGTGTATTTTCAGCTTTTGTACCATCTAGAACAGTGCCTGACACATACAAAGAATTCAAATATATGGGTATATTAATTCATGAAATAGCATAAGGACTGCTGCCCTTGTGCACATCATTTACAATGCGTGTCATTAACAGATTACTTTATTGCTGCAATTCGATCCTTAAAGTAAAGTATTGCATTTTGATTATACAGGACCATGGCTCCACTGAGTGAGCAAAAATTAGTTCTGAAATTATCTCAGTCCACTCATGAAAAAATATCATTGCTCTATTTTTACTGCCTTCCAATATAGATGAACTGTTGTTGCAATGATGCTTTGGTCATTTTGACTGTGAAAGAGTCAAAAATTGGTGAGTTGTCAAAATCCTTATATTCATTTATATTTTCTTTCTGATTTAATGGCCAACAACAAGACTGGAAAAGAATGTTTAAAAATTCTAAATTCAGAACTCTGTCTACCACACTCATGCCCAGAAGTTTTGATATTTTTTCCCCCCAAGGAAATGTATTATTTTCCATCCAAACTTGAGGCACACTGTGAATCAGTAATATCTCTTTAGAATTCCTCTGACCTAAGGACAAAACCCAAAATCCACCTAGCTGTTGCTATTTTGTATCTATATATCCCTTATCCTGCTTTGCACACTCAAACTTTAAAATAGTTTCTTTGCATTCCTCAGTAACGTAATCATCTTTATACTGAAAATCACATGTCCCTCTGGCATTTAGGGGTATTCCTTCCTTCTCACCTAACTCCCAAATGATGTGTCAGGCTAACTCACAGGAACTGACCTTCCAGGCCGAGACTAGATGACAGTATATTCCTCCTGTCTGTTCTGTTCAAAATGCATTTCCTACTTTGGGGCCAGAAAGACTATGCTTACTAATTCAGCCTCAGATATATGGACGAATAAAAATTCTTCATGGAATTCTTGAAATGGGAAATATTTTCCAGTACTACTCCCAACATACCACAGGGACAACTATTTATAACTGAATACCAGCACCATTCCAGGAAACAAACAGAATGTGACTAAGCTCAGCAATAGAAAAATAGGTAAGTTACAGAAAGCCACTGAATAGAATGTGAGGTGATCATTAAACACAGTAGTCATAAGAATTATGTAACAAGATATGAAAACACATATATCTTTATTTTTTAAATCATTTTATCGGGGTCTCATACAACTCTTATCATGATCAATACATACAACTCTTGTATACAGACCACATTTGTACATTTCTTGCTAGCATCATTTTTGAAACATCCTCCTTGTACTTAGGCTCTTGATATCTGCTCCCCATATTTTCCCACCCTCCCCAACCCCCCCCCCAATTATGTCTTTATGAAAAATAAAAGATACAAATTCTTTTTTTTTTTTTTTTTTTTTTAGGGCATCACTGCCCAGGTGGTGGGAGTAGGAGGCCCAGCCTTTGCTCCGTGGAGCTGGAATCGAACCTCCAACCCAGTGGGCCGCAGTCCCGCGCACAACCACTACGCCACCGGGGCTCGGCCCCAAAAGATACAAATTCTTACACATCTAAAGATTATATCTGTTAACATGATGAATGTATGTATGTATTCAGATAAGAAATAGAAAAATAGAGAGGAAAATAAACAGAAACAATACATCAGAATGTTCAGGTTTCTTTATTTTTGATTAATTTAATATATATTTCAAATGTAAAAATAATATAATTTTATATAACAGCTCTAACAATTTTAGAGTAATATGCCATCTACCAAGCTTCTCTTTATTTCTGGTTTATTTGTTTTTTTAATGTTTTTCAAAGTTGAATATATTGCTTATTCTAGCCTAAGTGTTTTTTAATAAACCACAAGAAGTCGAACAAATGTTTTTCCTACTAACTATATAATATTTTGTTAATATTTGAAAACATTGTGAATACATCCCGGACCACCAATCCCTGAGGAGATTTTTCTGCTCAGAGAAGTCCATGCACAGCAGCCAGTGTAAAGAGACACAACGTCTCTCACTGGACCATAATGCTATAGGGCCAACACTAGAGACACAGTGCGGGAATCGTGTCTGATCTGACCCCAACACACCCAGGTGAAACACTAAGTGCATGCAACAGAACAGCAAGGGGAGCAGAGCCATGGAGTCCCCAGAGAATACCAAAAATAGACTTTGGGGTCCGGGTGTGGCATTCCCACACACTCAACTGGAAAGCACTCCTAAAGGTCAGCAAACAGATATTGAGCTATTTGCAGACTTACATTGTTTTGTCATTGGTTTTCATCATCATTGTTTTCTTTTCTTTTGTTGCTATGTTTTGCTCTGTCTTGTTTTTTGTGCATGCGATTATCTCTGCAGGTCTATCTAGATAAGATAGAACAATCTGTGTGATCATGAGATATTGATAGAATCAGGTATCAGGCATCAAAGAACAAAGAATCATATCATTGGGGATGAGGAGAATTGTAGAGTGGAGACCCAAAGCCTATCTGTAGGCAACTGGACATCCATTTACAGAAGGGTCACCAGTCAGGGTGCAGAGTAGCAACGATGAAACATATAACTTTCCTCTAGTTCTTTAGTGTTCCCTCCCGGGCCCCCCACCCTACTGTCACGATCTCAATCCTACCTTACAAATCTGGCTAGACCAGAGGATATACACGGATATCGTAAAGAGTTGGAAACACAGAAATCCAGGGCAGATAAACCCCTCAAGACCAATAATGAGAGTGGAGATACCAGGAAGGGAAGTGGAAGGGGAGGGGAGAAACGGGGCCCCAATCACAATGATCTACCTGTAACCCCCTCCCTGGGGGACAGACAACAGCAAAGTGGGTAAAAGGAGTTATAAGTCAGCGTAAGACATGGAAAAATAATAACTTGTAAATTATCAGGGGTGTACTAGGGAGGGGGGAGAATGAGGAGCTGATAGCAAGGGCTCAAGTAGAAAGAAAATGTTTTGAAAATGATGCTGGGGCTGAGCCCCAGTGGTGTAGCGATTGTGCGTGTGACTGCGGCCCACTGGGATGGAGGTTCGATTCCAGCTCCACGGAGCAAAGGCTGGGCCTCTACTCCCACCACCTGAGGGCAGTGATGCCAAAAAAAAAAACATGATGATGATGGCAACAAATGTACAAATGGGACTGACACAATGGTTGTATGTATGAATTGTGGTAAGATTCGTATGAGGCTCCAATAAAATCATTTTTTTAAAAAAAGAAGAAAATATTGTGCATAAATCAAATGATATTAGTTTTTTGATTTATGAAGCTTATTTGAGAAATATAGTCTTCCTGTTGTATTTATTTCATTCTGAATTTATGGTCATTTGCTATAATGATCTATCTGTTACTGAAAGCAATTATTTATCTCAATCTTTACAATTATTTGATATTTACTTTGTGGCACTAACTTCTAGAAATGGACATAGCTTTATCAAAATTTTTATATTAACTGTAAACCTTCAACCTGAGTAATCTTTTGAAATGACAGATTTAATTTAATTTCTGTCTTCTCTAACTTGAAGAGATATATATCACAAAAATTCCATAAATTCTTGAACTTCTCATAATAGAATATGTGCCTCTGATTGACATTTTAGTTTGCCCGCAAACTATTTTGATAAGCCCAAAATATCCAATAGAATAATTGACTCCAATGTCAAATTTGGACAATTTCTCCACTGACTAAATATAATATGCCCTTGTTTTAGAGCAACTTAACACACCATCTCTCAGCATCCCATGAAAAGTGACAAAAATAATTATATTACAAAGCTATTAGTTGCCCCTGGTTGGTTTCAACCCATAGCAACCCTATGTGAAACTGTTATCCCATTATTGTTGTGTCTGAGTCCATTTTTGAAGCAGCTGTTTGAGTCCATGTGGTTTATTATCTTACCTTTTTTCAGACCCTCAACCCTAGCATGATGTTCTTGTCCATGGACACTAATAAATTGTAATACAGGACATCAGTTGGTTGACACTGAAAATAAATTCCATTCTTATGCAGAGAGTATTGTTCTTGCACAATCACTGGCTCATCCTTGTTGGAAAAAAAGAGATATTCCGTGGTGTTGCAGAAATTTTTGCCAACCATATTGCTCAGCAGGGATGGATCACCTTTGAGGAGAATTTTAAGGAGGAAGAGACTCTTCCAACAAAATATACTTAGAAAATCATCCCCATTGTGGCAGTCACAAACTCTGGTGCCAATTTCACTAAAGAGAGTATGGGTGGAGTCTAACCTGGCAATCTGGAGATAGCCAATGAGACCTCTGTGTGGGCATGGCTTTCTCTGAGAATTCTGGGAAATCTCGTGATATTTCCCCCATGGAGATGAAAGACCAGAAACTCAGTTCCTTGGAGATGAACTACTGACCAGGTGAGATGACAGCATGCTGATCAATCCTGATTACTGAACACTGGATGAGTTGGGGAAACCACATGGGCTTAGTCTGACAGAACCAAACCTCTGGGGCTGGAGAAGCCACGTGGAGACTCCCACCAGCTCTGAAATGCTTCTACTGCCAATGGCTACTGCTGATGGACCCTGAGCCCTGGAAATGAGGAGCCATGGGGAGAACCCTGCCAGCACTGTGATGCTTCTACTGCCAGTGGACACACAAGACTCTGCATCCAGTGGCGTGTGACCATCCTGGTAGCATTGCACATGCCTTGTGAGTCACAAGGAGATTTTATAGACTGATATCGTTTATATGGGCTAATATCGGACTTATGACCTTGGACTGGATTGGGTTGGGATGCTTTCTCAATGTTCCATTCCTCTTGTACATAAATCTTTCCCTTCTATCCATATGTATGTTTATGAGTTTGTTTGTCTAGTCTACCCGGACTAGCACACCCATTATCCCTACATGCTGTATGCTGTCTTTGCAATACACCTTAGCAAAACACACAGACACACACAGAGAGAATGATCCATGTAAATTTGTTCTAGCTTTTAATTTGTTTGCTTTCTTTTCTGAGTGAGGTGTTTATCGGTTTCCCATGCTAGTTTTGTTTATTTTTTGTAATGTTTTATGTATGTAGATGAAATCCAGGAGAGAAAACCTAGAGAGACAGTAAATGAAGTAGTGTTTCCATGGGAGTATAGCTGGGCAGGCTTGGGGGGGTGATGGCAGGAGGAGCTAATAACAATGAGTACAAAAATGAAGAAAATGTCCCAAAAATGACTGTAATAATGACTGTACAACTCATCCTGATGTGACTCAACTATTCAACTATGCAATATGTCAATGAAAGTGCTAGAAAAAATAAATCAATAAAAATAGAAGTAAGCATTGAGGGGATCCGGTATTAGGCATCAAAGAACTAAAATTATATCATTATAAATAGGAGGGAGTACAGAGTGGTGACCCAAAGTCCATCAATTGGTGAAGTGATATCCTCTTACAGAGGGGTTACAGGGAGAAGATGAGCCAATTAAAGTACAGTATAGTAACAACGAAATATGCATCTTTCCTCTAGTTCTCAAATGCTACCTCCCATCCACTATCATGCTCCCCGGTTCTACCAGACATCCGGCTAGAACAGGGGAGGTATACTGGAGTAGGAACCATGGGGAATTTAGGATAGATGATCCCTCAGGGATGGGAGTGGTGAAACTGGGAGGGTGGAGGAATGGTGGAGTAGAAAAGGGGAACCAATTTCAGAAATCTACATATAATATCTCTGGGGCACGGCCAGCAGGGAAGTGAGTGAAGGGACACACTGGACAGTGTACTATATGAAATAATAATTTGTAAATTATTAAAGGTTCATAGGGGTGGAGGGACATATGGGGAGGTGGAGCTGGGGGCCTGAGTGGAGAGAGGATGTTTTGAGTGTGATCATGGCAACAAGTGTGCAAATGAGATCTACATACAATTGATGTAGGTATGTATCGTGAGGGGAGGTGTATGAGTACCCAATAAAACGATTCACTTAAAAAAAGGGGGGGGGAAGGAAAAAGAGGAGCTTTTTTTTAAGAGGAGCTTATACTGTAAGGGCTCAACTGGAAAATGTTTGGAAATGAATGTGGCAACATGTGTGCAAATGTGCTTGATACACATGATGTATTGAATGTTATAATAGCTGTAAGAGCCCCCCAATAAAATTATTTTTTAAAAAATAAAATAAAAGCATCTAACTCTTATGAGTGTCACTGGTTTTCATTTCTCTAGACAAACCATCCTAACACAACAGTGCACTTGAAAACTATTCACTATTTCTTTCATTCCTTCACTGGCAATTTATTTTTTGAGAACCTGCTTAGGCAAGTTTCTCTTACAGTGCTGAAGCTGTAACTGTCAACACAGAGGCAAGAACCCTGTTATTAGGATACACCCATCCTATTGAACACTGGTGGCATAGTAGGTGACTTTTTAGACTGCCTATCACAAGGCCAACGGTTGAAACCCGCTAGACACTCCAAGGACTAAAGATGAGGTATTCTTCACCCAGGAAGATTTATGCCCTCCAAAATCCTAGATGAATTGCAATTATTCACTCAATAGCAGTGGATTGTTACAGGCTTTTTTGGTTTGTTTTCTTTTTTGCTTTTGGTTTGGGGTTTGATTTTGATTTTGATTTGCTGTTTTTGGTATATTGTGTTAGTCTGGGTACACTAGAGAAACAAATTCATAGACACACGTATGGATATAAGGGAAAGGCTTATATACAAGAGGAATGGGACATTGAGAAAGCATCCCAACCCAGTCCAGTCCAAAGTCATAAGTCTGATATCAGCCCATATATCATTATACCAGTCTATAATGTCTCCTTCTGACTCACGAAGTCACAGGACAGTGGGTGCAGCGTCCTGGCTCTGGCAGGGCTCCCCTCATGGCTCCCCGTTTCCAGGGCTCAGGGTCCATCAACAGCATCCAATGGTGGTAGAAGCAACTCAGCTCTGGCAGGGGTCTTCACGTGGCTTCTCCAGCTTCAAAGGTCTGGTTTCATCAGGGCAAGGTCATGTGTCTTCTCCTCTGGCTCCTCCAGTTCCTTGGAAGCTGCCATCTTGTCTTGTCAGTCCAGCAACTCCCAACAACTGAGGCAATGGTCTCTCATCTCCACAATTTCTCCCTAGAATTCTCAGGAGAAAGCCACGCCCACACAGAGGCCTCATTGGCTACTCATTGGCTATCTCCAGATTGACAGGATAGACTCCACCCCTACATCCCAATCATGAAATTGATATCTAGTACATGACTGCCACATATATCCTAGTAGACAAAATCACTCATCAGTCAATTAGTTTCGATAAATGCTAGAAAGGAAATAAGTGTAGGAAGATTGATAGATAGTTGCTGAAGAATTGTCAGCCTTCACCTGTGGGCATTGGCCTTTTCCCCTAAACTTTTTTGTTGTTGTTTGCTTAGAATATACATAGCAAAACTATGCCATTTCAACACATTCCATTATATATAATATAGCAATAGTAATTACATTCTTCCAGTTGTGCAACCATTCTTACTCTCCTCTGCCAATGTTTCTTCCCTCATTATGCTAAACTCACAGCCTCATTTGGCTTCTATATAATTTTTTTTTAGCCGCTGTTGTCCCTTTGATCTCACATGCTATTGTTCTAAGTGCCATCAAGTTGGTTTTGACTCACAGCAACCCTGTGCTCAGCAGAACCAAACCCTGCCCAGCCCTGGGCCATCCTGACACTTGTTTCTGTGCCTGAGCCCATTGTGTTAGCTACCGTGTCAATCCATCTCATTGAGACCCTTCCTCTCTTTCACTGCTCCTCTATTTTACCACTGATGATGTTCTAATCCAGGAACCAGCTCTCCTGGCATGTTCAAACTACTCCCTGGAGAGGAAGCCTCACCCTCCTGGTTTCTAAGGAGCCCTCCAAGGCAGAATAGTTTGTACTTCGAGCAATCCAGAACTCATGGCCATTGCGTCAAGGCCAACACATGGCAATCCTCTAGGACAGGGCAGAACTGCCTCTGTGAGTTCCCAAGATTGTCATTCTTAAAGGAAGCAGAAAGCCCCATCTTTCTCCCCAGCAGTGGGTAGTGGATTCACGCTGCAAGTCTTGCCCAACATGTAACCAGCAAGCCGTCCGTGATACTTGGCATCTTCTCCAGCATCACAATTCAAGAGCATCAATGTCTGTGTTAGTCCGGGTAGACTTGCGGAACAAATTTCATAGACACGCATATCAATATAAGGAAAGGGTTTATATACAAAAGGAATGTGACACTGAGAAGGCATTCCAGCCCAGTCTAGTTCAAGGTCTTAAGTCCAATATTAACCCATATGCCCGAAATCAGTCTATAAAGTCTCCTTCCGACTCACGAAGTCACAGGTCAGTGGGTGCAGAATCCCGGCGCTGGCAGGGGGCTCCACATGGCTCCTCGCTTCCAGGGCTCAGGGTCCATCAACAGTAGAAGCAACTTATCTCTGGCAGAGATCTCCATCTGGCCGCCCCAGCTTCAGAAATCTGGCTCCAAGAGGGCAAAGCCGTGTGGTCTCTCTGCATGCTTCTCCAGCTTCTCAGACGCTGCCATCTTGTCTGTGATTAATCGTCTCAGAGACTAACTCCCAACAACTGGGGAGATGGCTTCTCATCTTCACGAGGGAAATATCGCAAGATTTCCCAGAAGTCTCAGGAGAAAGCCAGGCCCACACAGAGGCCTCATTGGCTACTCAATGGCTATCTCCAGATTAACAGGCTAGACTCCACCCCTACATTTCAATCATAAAATTAACATAAGCACATGACTGCCACAATGTCCAACTGTCACGTGTCTATGAGATCACAGAAAAGACTAGGGCCATTTGTACATTTGTGCATTTGTACAGGTGTACATTTGTCCTCAAAGTAATATCCTTTGATTCTTATTTATGCCCTACTCCCTGAAATGATGGACTATCTACCAGTATATGAATGTACATTCTATCTTCTCTTGACACTTATGTTCATTGGCCATGTTGTCACAACAGACCTATCTATCTTCTTTGGCCATGTTGGCACAACAAACTTACCTATCACAATGCTTCTTGCATTATTCAATATTTTTTTCTGTCTCTAGAGTTTATTTTCTAATATAAGAAACAAAATATAAAGGAAGCAGACTAATGAATTAAATAATGATCCATTTTGATACAACACTCCCAAATAGTGAATGAAAGACAGTGAAGAAAACGAAAAGCAGCTTTGACAGGCTGGAGTTGGCTTGACATTCCTAGCTGAGCCCTGCTTTCCTTTCATTAACCACAAATGGTTTCACTGAACATCTCAGCTAAAGCCATGTTGTGACTGCGATGGACCCAGGCAATGCCTCTGTAATCATCTGAATACAGACAAAAGAGCATGAACAAAACAGAAAACTAACCAAATACCCCTCTGTAGCAGCTAACATACAGAGAAGGCTAGGGGGCATAAGTGAGTCCTGGTAACACAATGGGTAAAGTGTTTGGCTACTGACCAAAGGGTCAGTGGTTCAAACTCACTAGGCATCTTACAAAAGGAGTGCAAGTCAGTCTGCTTTTGTCAAGGTTTACTAAGTTGCAAATTCTACAGAGCAGTTCTGTTCTGTCCTATCACATGCCTGTAAGTTGGAATCCACTTAATGGCAGTGTGTTTGATTTTGCTTGGGTGGTACAAACACTCAAGCACTAAACCATGAAAAGGATCTTGGTTTTGAATTTTCAAGAACCACCTTGGAATCTTTGGATTTTCAAGAGATACCTCAGAAGACAGACCCAGAATCTGAGTGAGAGGGCACACCCATGAAAACTCTCTGGAGCATGGTTCTGGTACACACAGAAATCACCTTGAGTCAGAGTTAACACCCTCCCTCCCTCCCGCTCCCCCCCCCCACCCCTGCCTCATTCTTGCTATTGAAATTTTTCCATCCTTTCTTTGGTTAAGTCTGTCAGAGGCTTGTCAATTTTGTTAATCCTTTCAAAGAACCAACGTTCAGCAGCATTAATTTTTCCATTGTTTTCTTGTTTTCCCTCTTCTGAATCTCAGTCCTGATTTTTATTATTTCTTTTCTTTTCCTCTTAGTGTGATTGTCCTCCTGACTCTAGTTGTAGTAAATTCTGTGCCAACTTATCAGTTATGAGACACTATTCATTTTTCAGGTGTGCATGTATTGCTATGAAACTTCTTCTGATAACTGCTTTTGCTGTGTTCCATAAATTTTGGTATGTCACGTATTCATTCTCATTGGTTTCTGGAAACTTTCTAATTTCATCTCTGATATGGGTCAGTATGCATTCCTTTTACAATAGAGTTATTCATCCTCCAATTACTTACTCTTGTTTTCTTCATCTTCCTTTTGTTGATTTCCAACCTTATAGCACATTGGTCTGAGAGAGGTCTGTATGATAGCAATGTGCTTATATTTAGGTAGATTCGCCTTATGACCCAGAATGTGGTCTATATTCAAATATGTGCCAGCATCATTCAATATTTTGCCCATGGAATCTTTCAGTACCCCACCTCCAGGTTTGAATTTTTTTCTTGAGGTCTTTCAGTTTAAGATATGCTAAGTGTATTCTTCCCTTGAGATTTTCTAACTCTGATGCTGTCCACATTCCACTATAATATTTTACTTTGTCTTCCCAAGCTGTCCTTTAAATTTGTCTGTTCTGTGGACTTCACCATTTCTTCCACTTGCCTTCACTACTCTATGATTAGGAGCAATTTTTCAAGTCTCTTCTGACATCCAGGTTGATCTTTTGTTTCTTCCTTATCTTTATAGTGAGCTTTTCTTTCTCCATGGACAATAACCCCGATATCCTCCCATAGCCCACCAAATCTTCTGTCTGTGATGAGGGGTCAGTGGGTCGACCCTATCTTGAGATATTCTCAAAATTCAGTTGGAATAATAAGAGATAATTTTTCTTATATTGGGGCTTATGATTAAGGGTGAATGTAAAATCCATTTGCATAGCAAACGGTATATATGTGTGTGTGTGTATATATATATGTGTGTGTGTGTGTATATATATATATATATATATATATATATATACCCTTGATCCACTTCAGAGGCGGCATTATCAGCTTATTGAGAAATAAAATAATTTAAATAACCTCCATGGGACAATAATTCTAATAATACAAAAGCTACCTCCCCCCAAAACAATGGACTTTATTTTCAAAGCTATGTATTGAACTTTTTTTCTTTTAGCCTATCACCTTCAAAGTACTCTGCATTGCACTTCATCTATTTGTCAAAACTTCAATTCCATTCTTTTTTTTGGGGGGGGGGCATCACAGCTCTCTGGTGGTGGGAGTAAGTCAATTCCATTCTTGAGAACAGTTTTCCAGCTCCTCTGTTTGGATGACTGACAGCAGTTCCCTCATTTTTTTCTTCACCTCTTCTGTGTTGTCAAATCATTGTCCTTTCAGGTCCCTCTTCATTCCCAGAAATAAAAGAAGAGATGTTCTTGAAATTCCAGTAGGATATCCTAAAGGTAGTATTTTGATACTTGTGGACTTGCTTTCATTATCTTAGGCTTCAACCTGAACGTATAGATAAGCTTATATATACCTGCTCCACAGTCAACCCATGGCCTGGTTTTAGCTGCTGATATTAAACTTATTCATCATCTGTGGGAAGTCTGCATGTTACGGATAGAGAAGTCCACGTGTATACTTACATTTGTGCTGTTGAAAAAAAAATGATATTTTCTATTAACAAATTGTTGTTCTTGCAAAATTATGTCATGCGAACTCCAGCTTCATTTCTATCACCAAGACCATTTTTTTCCAATATTATCTTTCTTTGCTTCTAATTTTTGCGTTCCAACTACTAATAATTATCAATGTATCTTTATTGTGTGTTTGATCAATTTCTGATTGAAGATATTGGTAGAATTTTTCAATTTCTTCATCACTCGGTTTTGTGTCTTTTCTGGCATAATAAACTCTAAGACTTTCTGATTAAAAAGACCAATATCTCATATTTTATACATTCCAAGTCTGCTGATTAGAAATCACTTATGCATAAAATATCGATCTTTATGCATTCCTTTTCATAGCTGATGACTTTGACCTTTTCTTGATTCATAGCTTCACACATTCTGAGTTCTCGTCATTTTTGAAGCTGTTACTTCTCACCTTGAAGTGTGCCCGTTGGCAAATGAAGACCCTGAAACTTTACTCCCAAAGGCTTTACTTCATTCATGACCCCATGGTTGACTCTCCATTGAGACAGAAGCTTCTCCTCTGTGACATTGCAAGTGCCTTCTGATTTGAAGGACCTCTCCTCCGGCACTACCTCTGACAATGTTCTACTGCCATTCAGTAGGTCTTCAGTCCTGATAGTGTTTCTATGCTATCTTTCCATCAGAGTTAATATCCCTTCCTCCTCTCTTCTGCTCCTCGTAAACACTAATAAACGTTCGTCTCTGAGCATTTGTCATCCCTGTCCTTTTTGTGAGATCATAAAATATGTGTCCTTTGGGAAGTGGCCTATTTCACTGAGTATGATGGCTTCAAACTCTGTCCCCCATGGAGCATGTATCAAGGGTTCACTTCTCCTATTGCATGTATGTACCATATTTTGTCTATTTGGACTTTCAACCTCCAGAATTGTAAGAAAATAACTTTTTGTTCTTTAAAGCCACCTACTGGATGATATTTTATTAGCACCAAGAAACTACAGCAGTAGAGGTCTATTTCTGTGTAAAATTATAAACCATTGTTGTGACAAAATCTGGGAAAGTCATTATAAACCGACTTCAATAGACCAAGTGAGAAATAATAGTGGCCTAAAATAACAACAATATTTCATTGAGAGTCCAAATTAGAATCTATTTTGAAAATGAGGGAGATTGGATTTGGTGATACTTTTAGGTGTGGAGTTAACGGAAAATGTTGATAACATTTGAGATTCAAAACCCTTAGTCAAAATAAGACAACCAAGTAAATGCTTACTAACTGAGAAGCAAAAGTAGTTAAAGGCTGGGCTCTAAGATATGTCCATCAATATTTGAAGTTAGAAAATGGATTAGGATTCAGAACAAACAGAGAAAACAAAGCTCAGTGAGGTGTATCCAAAACAAAAGCAGAATTATAATTTGGAGACCAAGAAAGAATATCAAAAATGAATGCACAACTCATGATATCGAATGATGCTGTTTGGTCAAGTAAGATGGGGCTAGGGAAGGACCATTCCATCTAGATATATCAGTGATTCTCAACCTTCCTAATGCTGCCACCCTTTAATACAGTTCCTCATATTGTGGTGACCCCAACCATAAAATTCTTTTCATTGCTACTTCATAACTGAAATTTTGCTACTGTTATGAATTGGGTGACCCCTGTGAAAGGGTCTTTGGACCCCCCAAAGGGATCTGGACCCACAGGTTGAGAACCGCTGAGCTTCCCTGAGGCTATGAAAACATTACAGAACAATATGAAAGCAGATGCTTTTTACTGGAAGGAAGTTGATAACGAATGAGAAGACGATTATGAATGAGAAAATGATATCAAGATGCTTGCTCTAAAGCAGGTAGACACATTAAACAGGTGTTGGTTGAATATGAGAGGCTAAAGGAAGGTTTTTGAGGAGAGGGTAGAAAATATTTCATACCCCCTTTTTCATTTTCACAGATGTGAAAAGATTCACCTGTCCTAACCTTTGGTAAATTCCAGTTATGACGTTTCATTATGAGGTCATAGCAAGTCAACATGTAGCTTCATCATAAAATCAGAGTAGGTTAAAAGGGGGGGTAAAAAAACACAACAAGCTTAAATCACACGTTCTCAAACCATACAACTGCAGGGCAATCTTGAGAGTGTACAGTTTTAAAAGAATTTTAAAGTATACATCCTTTGTTAAAATGCTGTCTTTTTAAAGAAAACACATTAATGGATTCTTTTAAAAAAGAGTTCTTGATAAATTATCAGCTCAACATAATTCAACACACAGCTTCTCATAAGCATATAAAATAATTAACTGAATGAGAACTAAAGTAAAATGATGCTCTCCTGTTGCGCTAGTTCTCTGTTTGTGTCTAACAAGAGAAACCGCACCCTCTCCCACCCGAAGGCTTTAAAACAAAGTACAACAGAAATGATGTAAAAATGTTAATGATGTCTCCCATGACCTACTTCCTTGTTGTGTACACCCAGGGAGGAGTTTATATGTAGATCCTTGTAATCAGTTCCCTCTTTCTACTCCACCTTCCCTCCTCCCAGACATCAGACAATGTATGATATGACAAAGCAATAAAAATTTATAAATAATCAAGGGTCCATGAGGAAGGGAAAGGAAAATATGAGGATCTAATACCAAGGGCTTACGTAGAAAGCAAATGTTCTGAGAATGATGATGGCAGCCAATGTACAAATGTGTTTTACATGCAGTGGATGGATGGATGGATTGTGATAAGAGTTGTATGGGCCCCAATAAAAGGATTTTTTTTTAAGTCAAGGGCAAACTGGTCTCGATGATCTACATATAACCCCCTCCCAGGTGATAGGCAACAGAAAAAGGGGGACAACGGTTAGTAAAAGACATGAAAAGAGGAAAAATATTTTCGAGATTATCAAGGGCTTATGGGGAAGGGTTGGCAAAGGGAAATGAGCTGATACCAAAGACTCAAATCAAAAGACAATGTTTTGAAAATGATGATGGAAACATACGTACAAATGTGCTTGAAACAATAGATGCATCTATGGGTTATGACAAGAGCTACAAGAACCCCCAATAAAATGATTTCTAAAAACATATTAATGAGTTAAAGATGTTAATAGATATAGACTGGCTTTTTGGTCCTTCAAGTCTTGGGATATTGCTGCCTAGAACGTCTAAAAAGAATAATTTAAAAACTCTGAGTAGGGACTGCCATTGTCACTGCCATCCTTCAACCTCACCTGATTCTTGCCACAGCACCCTATTGAGCAAGACCCTGTGATGAGTGTGACCTTTTCTAATGCCTTTCTACTTTGCTAAAAGAGCCCTGGCGATGGACAAAACAAACCTTTCAGTTACTACCCAAAATGTGAAATATTCTAACTTACCCAATGTGTTAGTCTGGGTAGACTAGAGAAACAAATACATAAACATACATATGGATATAAGGGTAAGGTTTATATACAAGAGGAATGGAACATGGAGAAAGCATCCCAACCCAGTCCAGTTCAAAGTCATAAGTCTGAAATAAGTCCATATGCCCGTACCAGTCTACAAAGTCTCCTTCGGACTCACAAAGTCACAGGTCAGTGGGTGCAGAGTCCCGGCGCCGGCAGGGGTCTCCCCATGGCTCCTCGCTCCCAGGACTCAGGGTTCATCAACATGATCCAGTGGTGATAGAAGCAACTCAGCCCTGGCAGGGGTCTCCACATGGCTTCTCCAGCTTCAGAGGTCTGGTTCCTTCAGGGTAAAGCCACGTGGCTTCTCCTCCGGCTCCTCCAGCTCCTGGGACCCTGCCATCTTGTCTTGTCCATAGTTCCTTGTCTCAGAGACTGACTCCCAACACCTGGGGCGATGGCTTCTCATCTCCATGAGGGAAATACAGTGAGATTTCCCAGAATTCTCAGTGAAAGCCATGCCTACCCAGAGGTCTCATTGGTTACTCAAAGGTTAGCTTCAGGTTAACAGGCTAGACTCCACCCCTACATCTCAATCATTAAATTGACATAAGCACATGGCTGCCACACCCAGTGAAGGCACCAGAGAATCTAGCCATCTGTTGCCATAAACATGATGAGCACAAAAGTCCCGAGGCTGTCACATAGGGTGACAATGAGTTTAAGTAAATCTGGTGGCTCCTTAGCAACCGTCAGGAGCCCTGAGGGCATGGTGCTTACACAGTGGGCTGTGAGCTGCATGGTGGGCACTTTGAAACCAGCAGCAGCTGGTTTACTCCTGTGAACCCTGACAGTCTCAGAAACCCACAGGGGAGGTCACTTGGAGTCAGCAGGTGATGGCAGTGAGTTGGGTTAGTTTTTGTTTGTTTGTTTGTTTGCTTGCTTGCTTTTGATAACAATAGCCAAAGGGACGCTCTTAAAAGATAAGCCAAGTATGGCTGAAAACTCTTCAGTGACTTCCATTGACTGTATGACAATGTCCAAACTCTTTAGAATAGTTTGCCCTCTCCAGTGTGTCTAACAAGTGCTGATGGTGTGGTGGGTTAAGTGTAAGGGCTGCAAATTGGAAGGTCAGCAGTTCGATACCACTAATTGCTTGGTGGAAGAAAGACAAGGCTTTTAATTCTCAGAAAGAGTTATCATCTCAGAAACCCACAGGGGCAGATCTATCCTGTCCTATAGGATCAATATGAGGTAGAATCAACTCAACAGCCAGGGGGATAAAATATGTTTACAGAGACTCCTGGGATGTCATAAAAAGGAAACACTTGCTATTAAAAGATATGGCATCTGGGGTCTTAAAGGCTTGAAGGTAAACAAGCGGCCATCTAGCTCAGAAACAAGAAAACACATATGGAAGAAGCATACCGGTCTGTATGATCACAAGGTGACAAAGGGATCAGACATCAAAGAACTAAAAATTCTGTCATTATAAATGAGGGGCCCCCAATAAAATATTCTTTTTTTAAAGGGAGAGGGGGAAAGAGGAGCTTATACCAAGGGCTCGAATAGAAAATATTTGGAAATGAATATGGCAAATGTGTACAAATATGCTTGATACAAGTGATGTATTGATTGTGATAGGAGCTGTAAGAGTCCCCAATAAAATCATTGGGGAAAAAATTTTTTTAAAAATAAATGAGGGGGGGTACAGATCGGGGACCCAAAGCCCATCTGTAGTTAACAGGACATTCCCTTATAGAAGGATTATAGGGAGGAGACAAGCCAGTCAGGGTACAGTGTAGCAACAATGAAATGTGCAACTTTCCTATAGTTAAATGCTTCCTTCCACACCCCCACCCCTCACTATCATGATCCCAATTCTACCTTACAAATCTGGCTAGACCAGAGGATGTACACTGGTACAGACAGAAACTGGAAACACAGGGAAGACAGGATAGGCGATACCTTCAGGACCAGTGGTGAGAGTGGTGAAACTGGAAGGGTGGAGGGAAGGTGGAATAGAATGGGGGAACCGATTACAAGGATCTACATAGAACTTCCTCACTGGGGTATGGACAAAAGAGAAGTGGGTGAAGGGAGACCTCCAACAGTGTACAATTTGATAAAATAATAATAACTTATAAATTTTCAATGGTTCAGAGGGAAGGAGGAGGGGGAGTGGGGAAATATGAGGAGGTAATACCAAGGGCTTAAGTAGAAAGAAAACGTTTTGAGAAGGATGATGGCAGCAAATGTACAAATGTGCTTTGCATACAATGGGTGACTGTATGGATTATGATAAGAGTTGTATGCACCCCCAATAAAATGATTTTTTAAAAAAGAGTAAACACTTGGCTGCTAAAAGATTGGCTATTGCAAGTCTACCCAGAGTCACTCAGAATAAAGGCCTAGAAACTGGAAATCTCCTTTGGGGAGGTCTGAGCTAAGGAAAAACCTCTGAAGTGCAGGTCTACACTGACTCGCCTAGGCTCCCCGTGAGACAGAATTGAATCAACAGCAAATGGTTGCAATTATTTGCACACATTTCTCTCTCATGGTGTCCTACATACATCCTTTAACTAGATCCACGTATTGGTCTCCAAAAACATCCTATTGTCTTACTGTGAATATTCTGCTTCTGTCCCAAAGGAGACACCAGGCCAGTGGAAAACCATGGACCAGTGGAAAGAGACTGACTCTAGAGCACAAAGATGCTGAGAAAAAGGTTGGTGGCTGGCCTGGAGCAAAGAACAACCTCCTGGCTATAAAATGCAAAGACAGAGCTGGAGTCCGAGTCACAAATAAGAACAGGCAATGGACCTGTGGGCCGGCCAGAAAATAATGGTATTTTCTGAGTGAAAGGGAGAGGTCAGAAATGGTTTGTATGCTTTCCAGTATATGAAATACTGGATAGTTAAATCCAGGGAGACAGAACAGGATGGATTATTGAGAGTTTTGAGGAGAGATTGGAAGGTAAATAAGAAGCTGATAATGAGTACAAGAAGGAAGGAAATGTTCTAGAACCAACTGCAGTGATGTATACACAACTGTTTGTAGATAAGTGGGCTGTGAATGTGTATGCTTTATATCAATAAAACTATTTTGGGGGTGTGGCATCACTGCCCTGGTGGGAGTAGGAAGCCCAGCCTTGCTCCTGGAGAGATACTGCTGGATTTGAACTGTCAACCCTTTGAGCTGCAGTCCCACACACAACCACTATGCCACCAGGGCTCAGCCAAATTGACTGTTTTTATTGACTACGAATAAACTATTTTAATGGCTATGATTATGAATTATATATCAATAAAACTATCTTTGAAAGTGAGAGGAACTACCAGTGCCATATTGGGAGATATTTAATCATTGGAACCAATACACAGAATTCATTTTATAAGACTATTATGAGGTTTAAGGTAATTAATTATGTAGAACCTTTAAAACAGCAAAGAATTCATTCCTGAAAGGGAATATATGTGGATGTGTGTGAAAGGTAAATAAGTGTTTATCACAAGTAAAATGAATAGCTCAAAAGTAGCCTTCTATTATTATTATTATTATTTTAGTTTTGGGGCATCACTGTTCGCTGGTGGGAGTGGGAGGACCAGCCTTGCTCCTGGAGAGCTGCTGCTGGATTTGAACCGCCAAGCCAGTGGCCCGCAATCCCGCACTCAACCACTACACCACTGGGGCTCAACCCCTTATCTTAGACTCCAATTAGTTACTTAAAAGATAAGCCAAGTATGGCTGAAAACCCTTTAGTGACTTCCATTGATTGCATGATAATGTTCAAAGTCTTTAGAATAGTTTGTTCTCTCCTGTGTATTTAAAAAGTGTTGTGGTACAGTGGGTCAAACGCTGGGCTTGACTTAACCTTCGCTTTTAGAAAGAATAAGAAGGCATCTGACCCCCAGCTTATAACATTCCATGAGTTCAATAGAAAGATAAAGATCTTCTCTCATTGCTTACTGGAAACCTAACTAAGACTTTTTTTTAAACATCAACCTACTTCTGAAATGAATTTCAATTCCCTATAATAAAAGGGAACAATCAAATAAATAATAAAAAGCAAAAAGTTAATAAAAAGTAAGAAGCTAAGAAGAGCATAAAGGTAAGTCATTGCTGTTAGTTAAAGTAAAATATTAGCAGCAGTTCTCCAGGAGCAAGGCTGGGCTTCTTACTCCCACCAGGGCAGTGATGCCACACACAAAAAATAAAAAAGTTTAAAAAAAGTAAAATGTGAATAAAAAGTGAAAAATTAAGACAAGCATAAAGTTAAATTATTGCTGTTAGTGGCCATGAAATTTATTCCATCCATGGTGCCTCTAGGTTACAAGAGGTGTCAAGACTCCTCAGAAGTAGATAGACTGACCTGATTTCCAAAGCATCTCTGGGGGAGTTTGAAATGCCATCTGTTTAGGCTGGGTCTTCTGGAGAAGCAAAACCAGTGAAGCATCTACATGGATGTATACAGAGAGGGTTAGAGCAGGTACGTGTCTCAGGTCGTTATAGAGTCAGACAAGTTCCAAGTCTGTGGATCCAACATCAGGCTCGTGGCTTCTCTTGATTGTATAACTGATGAACCCAAGATCCACAGGTCAGATGACAGACTGCTGGCTGCTGATGTGAAGGAATCCAAGCTTGGCTGATAAGATGGCACCTTGTTGGCAGTAATGCTCCGGAGTATCAGGAAATACATACAGCATGCCCCTGCCTCAAATCCAAAGAATGCTAACCATATGTCGGTCAGAGGAGAAGGCAGATGCAACAGAAAACAAGCACACTTCGCCATCACCTCCCCTAGAAACCTCCTTTCAGTGGGCTAACTGCTCATCGCACATCTCATCACAGAGGTTGTTGCATCTCATCCTGGGGAGGGGGGGGGGGGCGCGCTTCAGGAACTACATCTTAACTGCCAAACCACTGAGCTTCCAGGTCTGGCCCAGTGGACACACAACCTCACCTATCACACCAAATTTTGACTTGCGCCGCTCAGTAACTCCTTAAGATCAGGCAGAAAAGAATGAGGCAGGCTCAGTGCCTCTCATGGTCAGAGAACAGAGATTGCCTTTTCAGGAACTGCACAGAGATGCCTCCTTCAGGATCGTTTACTTTCCCTGCTACACAAGCAATTGCAGCTTCCATGTTACCTCTTTCTGGAGCATATCAAAAATCCTTTCAAAACACAGACACCAAACTGTACTGCTCTCTCCTAAATCAGTTTCCCACAGTGAGTGATACTGAGCCCTGGTGGAACTGGCCTAGTGTAGGCAGGCTGCAAAACCAAATAACGTACATGGTAGCCTGGACTAGGGACCCTGGTACAAAAAGTTTCATTGCTAGGACGGGGGCTAGGTTTGGGGGTGGGCTTTGTTTTCTGTAAAAAGGGAATGTAGGCCTAATAAACTTGAACTCCTATATCCTAAATGAACGACTCTTTTCTTAAAATCGTCTTATTAGGGGCTCATACAACTCTCATCACAATCTGTACTTCCATCCAAGTGTAGGCAAAGCACATTTGTACGTTTGTTGCCATCATCCTTCTCAAAACATCTGCTTTCTATTTAAACCCTTGACATTAGCCCCTCCTTTTTCCACTCCCTCCCAGCTCCCCTCTCTCTCTCTCTCTCTCATGGGCTCTTGGTAATTTATGAATTCTTATTATTTTGTCATATTGTACACTGTCCAATGCCTCCCTTCGCCCACTTCCCCATTGTCCATATCTCAGGCATGAGGCTATATGTAGATCCTTGTACTCAGTTCCTCCTTTCTACCCCATCATCTCTCCATTCTCCCAGTATCACCACTCTCACCACTGATCCTAAAGGGATGATCTATCCTGGATTCCCAAAATGAAAAACACTTAAGCCATCGTTTTAGAGACAGCATTTTTTCATTTGTGTCCAGTCAACCTTAAAATGATACCAGTAGACCTCCTACACTTGGAAAGCATTTAATAGTAGAAACATGCTCTGCATCTGCATTGGAAGAGGCATGAAAATCACAATGATTTCATTCTAAATTCATCAACCCAAAGCGCACATCCAATCAGTAGAAAAACCAGTCTGCTCTGGTTTTGAATGGACTCATGTTGGTCAGAGGAGAACTGGGACCTTGTGATTTTTCAATAGCTATTTTTTCAGAAACACATCACCAGGTTTTTCTCCCAAAGGGATTCTACATGGACTTGCACCTCAACCCTTTACATCAGCTTCTAAAGGAGTTAGCCATTTGCACAAACACACACCCAGAATCTCTAACTTAATAGATATACAAAGATGAATCAAAAGAGGGGAAGTACAGATTGGGAACCCAGGGCACATCTGTAGGTGAAGCGACATCCCCTTACAGAAGGTTTCTCAGGGAGGAGACAAGTCAGTCAGGGTACAGTGTAGCAACAATGAAACATGCAACTTTTCTCTAGTTCTTCAATGCTTTCTCCCCACCACTGTCATGATCCCAATCCTACCTTGCAAATCTGGCTAGACCAGGGTATATACACAGGTACAGATAGGAACCAGAAACACATGAAACCCAGGAGAGATGATCCCTTCAGGACCAGGGGTGAGAGTGGTGATATCAGGAGGGTGGAGGGAAGGTAGAGTAGAAAGAGGGAACTGGTTATAAAGATCTACATATAACCTCCTCCCTGGGGGTATGGACAGCAGGGAAGTAGGTGAAGGAAGATATCAGACATTGTACAATATGACAAAATAATAATAATTTATACATTATCAAGGGTACATGAGGGAGGGGGAAGTGGGAAAGGAGGGGGAAATAAGGAGCTAATACTAAGGGCTTAAGTAGGAAGAAAATGTTTTGATGATGATGATGGCAACAAATGTACAAATGTGCTTTGCCTACACTTGGATGGATGTACAGATTGCGATGAGAGTTGTATGAGCCCCAGTAAAATGATTTTAAAATAAAGATAGTTTTTTGTGACCATGTACTGTATGATGATGAATCTGGCTATGGTTAGAACTCAGAAAGAGATCCTTCAATCCAGCTTGGGTGGAGGAGATGGAAAAGAAAGAAAAGTGTGCACAGAATGAAAAACTGGTAAAATCACGGACAGGGAAAGAATATAAAACACTGTTATTTACACTCCTAATTGACATTGTGGGAGCCAATTCTAAGACAGGGGACATGGAAGACCCACAAAAATGAAATACCATCAGTGCCCAGAATAGAGTCAGTCTGTGTTTATCAGGTTCTACTGCTCGTTGTAAAAGGAATTCACACAGGGATGGCAATGCAGGTTTATATTCTTTAGAAGGTTTATTTCCCTGATGCTAGGAAAGAGCACATTACTCATAATGCTTTGAGTTGGAGGATTTTTTATTTCCAGCAGAATTGTACATTTACTACCGCAATCCATTTCCAAACATTCTTTTTCTATCTGGATCTCTTGATGTCATCCCCCCCTGTGTTAGTCCGGGTAGGCTAGAGGAACAAATTTCATATACATGCATATGGATATAAGGAAAAGGTTTCTATATAAAAGAAATAGGACATTTAGAAAGCCTCCAATCCAGTACAGTACAAAGGCATAAGTCTGATATTAGCCCATATGGCCGATATCAGCTTATAAAGTCTCCTTTTGACTCACGAAGTCAGAGGTCAGTGCGTGCAGAGTCCTGGCGCCAGCAGGGGTCCCCTCATGGCTCCTCGTTTCCAGGCCTCAGGGTCCATCGACAGCATCCAGTGGTGACCGAAGCAACCCATCGCTGCCAGGGGTCCCCACGAGGCCTCTCCAGCTTCAGAGGTCTGGCTCCATCAGGGCAAAGCCATATGGCTTCTACTCTGACTCCTCAGATGCTGCCATCTTGTCTTGTTCGTGATTCATCATCTCTGAAAACTAACTCCCCCACAACTGGGGAAGATAGCTTCTCATCTTCATGAGGGAAATATCACGAGATTTCCCAGAAGCCTCAGGAGAAAGCCAAGCCCACATAGAGGCCTCATTGGCTACTCAATGGCTATCTCCAGATTAACAGGCTAGACTCCACCCCTACATTTCAATCATAAAATTAACATAAACACATGACTGCCACACACCCCTTCACTTCACCCAGACCTCAGTGCCTCCTCCTCCCAAATCTTTACTCCTCTTGGCGATGCTATAAGTTGAACAGTCTTGGTTTTATACACCAGAAAATGAAAAAATGATTACTGCAACTTTAAGAGGTAACCCATCCTGCCACCCCCAATGACATGACACTCCTGAGATTGATATGTACAATCAAAAACCAAGCAAAACAATACAACCCCAAAATGCATTTGACTGTGGATTCCAGATCAGGTCCAACATGCTTCCTAGGGGGAATCTGCTACAAGTTTTAATTTGTGCCTTTGACCTTCTAAATTCAACTCACCAATACATTCTGTTTAGTAACCCTTTGCCTTCTCTCCCTCCACAGTAGACAGAGGAGATTCACCAGAGGTTTATTTCCTCTGTGGATCTAGGGCTTTCACCACCATCCATAGTCTTTTTGCACACCAGATTCTCAGACTTTAGGCTCTGATATTAATCCCTCCTTTGACTTCAATTTATGTGCTTCACCACCCTTTGGAGACTGAGGATGGAGTGTTTCTTCCATACAGGCTTAGTTGACCTCTCTAGTAAATGGCTTGTTTGTTTGGAAATAAGCCTATAAGACCCCAGATGATATTTTATCTAATAGCTGGGCACCATCTAATTTCTTCACATTTTGCTATAGCACCCATTAGAGGATTTTGTTTATGTGCAGTTAGTTAATAAATGTGAACTTTCCAGTTTCTTCACTATTGATATACACCTGTATTGAACAGAGAAAATTATTAGTAGCACACAGCTTCTCTCATCAAAAACCACAAACAAGCATGTTTCCAGGTGTTTTACTCTGTGAATGAACATGTGAGAACATGAGAGTCGGCGATGGTTTCCTTGTATTTATCCGGGTTACAGGCCAGTTGCTCATCAGCCTTACACCTGACTCAAGACATAAACACACACACACACACACACACACATCTCTGAGAGCATACAACTGTTAAGGATAAAAAGGCAAAGTACTCAAGGACAACAAAAACACAGGAGATTGTCTTTGGGAAATGAGCCACTTCAGAATTAGAAGGTTAATAACATGAATAAGAATAAGGAACAGCAGGAAAGGTAATCTTACTACCAGTACTTTGTGCAAGGTCCACCAGTTTTTATTATCACTTTTACTATGGGGAGATCTGTAATATGCTAAGACAATGGTCAATAGGCATTTTACCCCCAATGTCTTCCTCTGTGTTTTAATTATCCAGCAGTCCTCTGTATCCCCAGGGAATTGGTTCTAGGAACCTTGTGAAGTACAAAATCCACTGATGCATGTGTCTCTTACAAAAGATGGCATAGTGTTTGTACACAGCCTAAGAACACCCTCCCATCGGTCTTAATGACTAAATCATAAATAATAATGAATATAATGTAAATGCTGCATAAAGAGCACTTTGTGCTCCCTTGGGGTTGCTTTCAACCTTGACTGTGGGCTTGAAATACATCAGATCTGTGACTTGTTGCATTGGGAATGCAGAAGAACCTGTAGTTGCAGAGAACCAGCCATACTTGCTCGTTTGCAGTCAATATAGTAGATATTCAACAAGTATGTTTTTAATTCCTTTTTTTAAAAATCTTTTTTCAGAGAACAATTTTTGTTTTGTTTTGTTTCTTCTTTAATCATTTCATTGGGGACTCACACCACTCTAATCACAATTCATAGAAGCATCCATTGCATGCAACGTACACCTGTACACCTGTTGCCATCATGATTCCCAAAACATCCTCCCTCCATCCAAGCCCCCGGCATCAGCTCCTCGCATCTCCCCTCCCTCCCTGCCTCTCCCAACCCCCACAAACCATGGATAATCAGCAAATTATCACTGTTTGCCACATCCCACTCCATCGATGCCTCCCCGCGCCCATGTCTCTGGTACCTGCGCCCCAGGGAGGAGGCAGATCCCTGCAATCACTCTCACCTCCATTACACCCTCCTCCCACCCTTCTGGCACCATATGGATAAAGTCAATAGTGTCATCAACAGTTTAAAAACAATGATGTTTGTTGGAGAAAGAACAAGTATGCTCTGACTAATCAACAATCAAACTCAAAACCAACATTTTCTCAGCTTTTTTGTAATGTAAGTGGCCGTGGCCTCTCCTCCTTAAGTGATAATACCTTCTTAAGGAGTCTGACTTCAACAAGTTTCCTGTAATGGCCATGAAAAGTATAGACGCATTCCACAAGGACAAGGATCTGGAGCATTTAGTTTAAACCAAGACCTTAATATTCTCTATGACCCAGAAGGTTACCCATATTTAGGCAGAGTCCTCATCCCATTTGAAGACAGGCAAATAAATATTGGAGTGATCTTTTTGTAACTGATTAGGTTCATCCATTTGAGCCTGTATGGACTGAATGATGGTCCCCCAAAAAGGTGTGATGAGGTTCTAAACTCTTTACCTGTGAATGGGATCTGGTTTGAAAAAAAGGGCTTTTCTTGTTCCTGTTGACAATGAAGTTACTTGGCTGAGCCCTGGTGGCGTAGTGCTTGAGTGTGGGACTGCGGCCCACAGGCTTGGGTTCAAACCCAGCAGCAGCAAGCACTCCAGGAGCAAGGCTGGGCTTCCCACTCCCACCAGAGGGCAGTGATGCAAAAAAAAAAAAAAAAACAATGAAGTTAATGAGATCATCCACTAGTTATAATCTTTTCTGTGTGGTGTCTTAGAAAAGGATAGAACAGTTGCAGGTAGACTCTAAGAGAGAATCTGGATCCGTTTTTCCACAAAGTCCGCCGAAGGACATAACAATGTCAATATATGACGGTTGTGGACTTCTAGTCTTCAGAATTGTGAGAAAATTCATTTCTTTTTCTATTATTATTAAATAATTATATTGGGGGCTCTTACATCTCTTATCACAATCCATATATTCATCCACTGTGTCAAGCACATTTGTACATATGTTGCCATCATCATTTTCAAAGCATTTTCTTTCTCCTTAAGCCCTTGGTATCAGCTCGTCATTTCCCTCTTTCTCACCTTCCTTCCCTCATGAACCCTTGATAGATTATAGATAATTATTTTCATATCTTACATTGTCCTCTGCTGCCCTTCACCCACTTTTCTGCTGTTCATCCCCCTGGGAAGGGGTTATATATCGATCCTTGTGATCAACTTTGAATTTCCATTCTTTAAACCCAATCATTTTGAGGTATCTTCTTATGTTGAGCATAAGACATAAAGATAGAGGTTTTGTTGTTGTGGGATGAAGACAGGACTTTTCCACAAGTATATACCCCAAAATATTAAGCAAACTATTTACCAGCATTTTGTTGGAAGTCAGTAGTTAGATAATCTCACCCAAGCTCCCAGTTATCTGAGACCTTTGTGTGAGCTGACTCCCCTGCTGTTAGGATGATCGTTCCCTTCCATTGAAGCCTTTCGACAGATTCACATGCTGTTGTTAATGATCTCTAGTGTAACCTCATTAGCCACATCCAGGAATCTGGAGTCTGGTCTTGTCATATGGGACCCTACACTTCCCTTTCCTATAATGTGTGCACATGGCACAAACCCTTCTTGTAATGTATGTCCTTAACTCTAATTAGGGGGCTGGCATAGCTCCAGAAGGTATATAAGAATTGGGCATAAGATAGAGGCTCTCTCTCTCCTGCCCCTCAGTGCAGGATGCTCTCAATTCCTCTCCCTCATCATATAATCCCTTCCCCCACTCGACTCGCTGCCTCCACATGGACGGCCCCATTTGCGGTGGTGAGCATGCTACCGTCATGTGATATATAACTGTGGCAGTCATGTGCTTATGTTAATTCTATGATTGAAATGTAGGGATGGCGTCTAGCCTGTTAATCTGGAGATAGCCATTGAGTAGCCAATGAGGCCTCTATGTGGGTATGGCTTTCTCCTGAGAAATCTGGCAATATTTCCCTCATGAAGATTAGAAGCTATCTTCCCCAGTTGTTGTGAGTTAGTTTCAGAGACAATCACAGACAAGACAAGCTGGCAGCGTTTGAGAAGCTGGAGAGCTGGCAGAGAGACCACGCGGCTTTGCCCTGATGGAGCCAGACCTCTGAAGCTGGGGTGGCCACATGGAGACTTCTGCCAGAGATGAGTTGCTTCTGCAGTTGATGGACCCTGAGCCCTGGAGCCGAGGTGCCCTGCCAGCACCGGGATTCTGCACCCACTGACCTGTGACTTTGTGAGTCGGAAGAAGACTTTATAGATTGATTCGGACTTATGACCTTAGACTGGACTGGACTGGGATGCTTTCTCCTTGTCCCATTCCTTCTGTATGTAAACCCTTTTCTTATATCGATATGCGTGTTTTTGAAATTTGTTCCTCTAGTCTACCCGGACTAACACAATGATTGACTCCTATTATTTCTGTCGTATGCTCTCTATAACCTTATTACATTAAATAATAATTGTTGTACAACTGTGCCTATTGAAGCCATGATGTACGTATCAGAAGCTGGCTTCTTCTGATATGTTGTGTTGGGAATTTTTCTTGTCTGCCCTAAAGTACTAGAAAAGCCTCTCAACTAAGTTTTCTGCTACTTGTTCTCCAGTCATTCCGTCTCCACCACACCTGTCTTTCATATATAGACTGCTGAACTCATCACACTTTCTTATTGGTACCAAAGTTTCTCCATTGCCAACAGATCAGCTTTCTTAATATGCTAGACACTTTTTGACTAATCTAACCTATTAGCATTCTTTGTTCTGTTCTAACCCACACACACTTATCAAAATGAAAAGCAGTTGCCCTCAAGTTGACACTAATGCCTGGTGAGTCAGTTGGGTTTCAGCTGACCTGAGCTATAATGCGGTTTACGAAGTCTGCTTTCATACATGAAAAACTCCCCACCTTTCTTCAACATGCATCTCAGTAGATTCGAAGCTCCAACCCTGCAGTTACCAGTCAAGCTCATTAGCCATTTGCTTCACCCAAGGCCTCCAAACCCTCTCCAGATCAGCTCTTTTTTTATTTGTTTTCCAAGTATGACACATACTTTTGTATTCAAGTCTTTGTGCTATACTACTTTTTTCTGGAACTTCCCCCTCAAGATCTGGAAAATATCTACTCATTCTTCAACAGCAAGGACAATATTATACTAATTGAGTCAGGACCTAAGTTCACCAGAAAGAACTAATCACGCTTGTCTTAGTTTCCATAACTCTTGATATGCATCTCCCTTATAGTGCTTTACAGTTGCCTGCTTGTCTTCCTGGATTAATTGCAAAACCCTTTTAAATAGAAAATTCGTTCATCTATTCCACAGATATTTTGTCAGTACCTACTAGCTTCCCAGCAGTATTCCTAGTTCTGAGGATAGATATGTGAACGTAGCAAACAAAATTTCTACCCTGTTGGAGTTTAGATTTTAATCTGGGGAAGGAAACAATAAACAAAATAAATGGTAAACTAGGTGATAAGGGCTATAGGGGTGGGGATGGGGTTCAGAGACCATTAAGTAGAGAAGTAAGATAAGGTGTACATACGAGGTTAATTTTGATCTAGATGACCAGGAAAGGATTCAGAGGAGAAAGTGATATCTGAGATAAGATGTGCAGAAAAGAGAAAAGAACCCCATGCAGATATTCTGGTAGATTAAACTACCAGCAGAAAGAACATCCAGTACAATGAGCCTGAAAAGGTATGCCTAACACCATCAAGAAGCATCAAAGAAACCAGTACAACAGGAGAGGAATCAACAGAGAGAACAGCAGAAATAAAATCAAAGAGGCAATGGCAGCCATTTCATCTTTTGCCCTAGCACACATCATACAGGTTGAGTTGAATTTTGTTTTTTCTGAGGAAGAACAGCAATGCGCTTTGACAATTACCTTCTAATAGCTTCACCATGCTGCTGTGTGTTAATGAAATAACTTTCTTTCCCCCTGAATAGAAAGGTGAATTCTACTCATAGTTTTGCTTTTAGTTGGGTAGGCCCAGACAACCAGGATGTGGCAAAAGAAAAGTTGTTTGTCTTTTTGATGCACACTGCTGTCAATCCACGCTTGTAAGAAAACTTGCACACTCTTCACACACGACAAGATGGCGTCAACCGGTAGATCATTTCAAGCCATAAAGAATGACAGCTTCACCCAAGGTCCATGGAAGATGGTATAGAAAAAAGCACCCCACCCCGTCATATGGTCTGTGATGTAAATATATAATAAATATCTATTACACTAAACCAGTGGATATGTGGCTATTTCAGTGTGAACATGCAGCTCTGAAGTAACATTGAAAATATTTGAAGGTTATTATTTCAGATTACAATGATTTCATTTGCTTGGAAAAATATATTTAAGATTCTTGAGTGATTTTAAAGTTGTTAGGAAGAACAGGATTGACTCTTTGGTCTCAAGTTTGCTCACCCCCGTACTAAACTGTTAGTTCAGATAGACTAGAGAAAAAAAATTCATAAACACACATCTGTATATAAAGGAGAGGTTTATATACAAGAGGAATTGGACATTGAGAAAGCCTTCCTATCTAGTCCAGTCTAAGTCCACAAGTCTGATATTAGCCCATATATCTAATACCAATCCATAAGTCCTCTTTATATTCATGAAGCACATGCAATGATGTCAGGACAATCACTGGCCAGTAGGTGCCGAGTCTTGGGTATACATGGTGATAGAAGCATCTCAGTGCTGGCAGGAGCCTCTCTGTAGCTTCTTGACTAATCTTAGTACTGGCAGGAGTGTGTATGTGGCTTTTCCAGCTTCAGAGGTATGCTTACATCCGGGTAAGCCCATGTGACTTCTCCTTTGGTTCCTCCAGTTTCCAGGACTCAGGGTCTATCAGCATGCTGCCATCTTGTCCTGTCAGTAGGGAGTCTTCCAAGGGACTGAGTCTATAGTCTTTCACCTCCTTGGGGGAAATATCACAAGTTTTCCCAGATTTCTCAGAGAATGTCATGTCCACACAGGTCTCATTGGCGATCTCCAGATTGACAGGCTAGACTCCACCCCTACACTCCCAAGCATGAAATTGACACCAAAATACATGACTGCCACATAACCTAATGAGATTTTGTTAAAAAAATGTTATGGCTTACTGACTAAACAACCATTTACAATTCAACAACGAAGATTTTGAAGTTGCCAGTATCCTAACATTGGAGGCTATTTTATGAGAGGACTTCAACATTTGCAAGGAAAAATGTATTTAAAGGATCATTGAAGCTACTCCATAAAGTATAATATAAGCATGTCTTAGATCAGGCTAATGGCAAGGGCAGACGCAGTCAGAAGCTGGAGATAGCTTGAAAGTGAACTTTAGGAAGTAGGGCAACAGGCTACACTGTGGAGACTCTGATCAGTGATGTGCCCCAAAGTGTGTAAAACGTGTGGAATGGAAGACTAATTTAATCTGTAAGTAGTCACCCAATTCACAATAAACAATTGAAGGAGAGCAATCCAATATGATTTGCTGATAGACGGGATATGGGATGTGAGAGGAAGAAAGAAGATAAAGAGGACTCAAGATTCTCAGCTTAAGCAGCTGGAAGAAAGAAATTATATTTAACTGAGATAAGGGAGATGCTGAGATAGGGAGGAAGCTTTAGGGGAAAACAGCTCAGTGCTGCAAAGGCGACCTGTAAGACATCTATTAGAGACCAAAGTGCAAATGTAATTTAGGCAGTTAGATACACCCAAGTATAATTTAGAGAACTCTGGCAGGAGAACTAAACTTTGAAATTGTCAGCATATTATTCAAACCCAAAGATTGTATGAAATCTCCAAAGGAGTTGAAGTAGATAATTGGTGGGGGAGGGGGGGGGAAAGGCCAAGTACTGGGCCCTCGGGATTCAATTTCTGAAGGTCGGGAAGACAAGAAGAAACCAGGCAGGTAAATTGGAAAGGAATACTGAGGTCAGAGGAAATCAAAAGATAAATCGAGGGGGGGTTGGGGGGAGTTCCAAAATGGATAGTATAGTTAAGTGTACAAGTGTATAAGTAGCCATTGACACACCATATTTTACTGCCACACAATGAAATCAACAAATATTCATGTTTTATAGAGGGACTTAATAACTATACATTCGTTTCCATGAGTGAGATCACTGGAGCGGGGTCGGGGGTGAGGGGAAAGCCCATAAGGGACACAATAGGCAAGGATAAAACTTAATTGAGATTTCAATGGAAAAACTTAAAAGCTTTTTAAGCTTTTTCACTTAAAAAGCTGTCCTCACAGTGGCATGTCATCAGTCAATCAATCACCAGCAGCAATACGATTTTGATGATCTAGGTCAGGGGTGTCAAACTGGCAGCCCATGGGCGCATGCAGCCCCCAAGGTAATTTTTGTAGCCAGCCCACGATGCTCTGAAATAAAATGAAAATTGGCTGGGGGGATGGGAATGTTATGAAGAAAATAGCGCGAAGGGGAGATGGAGGCAATACCGTGCACACAATTCCCTCATTAACCCTTTGACTACTGAAGGCGAGTATATCCAGGACCCAGTGCCTTTCCTGGGGACTGGGGAAGTGTATAAACACGCTGACTCCGATTCAGCGACGTCTGCAAGCACTCTGTCTGCCCCTCTCAGCGTCACGTAATGTAAACAGATCCCAATAGCGGAAAGGTTCAAAAGAGCTCTCTGAGCTGATCTGTTAGGAATCATACCTAACGGCAGCTCCAGTTAACATGTTTAGAGGGAATCCATGATGCTTAGGCATCACGTTTGCCAGCTGTCTAGCATTTTTGTGTTTTTTATTAGTCATTTTGCTATATTTTCCAGTCACCACATAAGTGGTAAATGAAAACTAGTAGGAGGAAAGTGCTCACAAATCAGGTAGAAAAGAATAATTTTAGTTTTATAAAAACATTTAATAAATGTGTAAATGAAAGCAGTTTTATAGAGTTTTAGTTATCCTAAACATATTCCTGAATCCTCGCTTCAAGATAAAAACTTAACAAAATTTGTAAATGTGATGTTGTCCACATGACTCCTTTCTGTTGTAGCAAATGACCTGCATTTTAATTGAGTTTGACATCCCTGATCTCGGTGAGAGGAGGCACGTTTGTGGAAAGTTTAATGACCCATTAAGTTACTCAATTTTAAACATTGTGGTTTGTAATCTCAGCATTTTTTTAGTTATGTATGATGGTTTTATTTTTTTAATATGGCTGTTGTTTCTTAAAGGGTAGGTTGTTTAGAAATCCATTTGAAGTAAGCAATTGTTTCACTTATATCCCATTCTTCCCAGACAGGGAAATTAAGCTACCCAATCTTTATGCACTGCCATTTTCCACTTCTTCAAGGTTCTCTTTAAAATTTGAAAATGTGATGATGTGTTGTCAAGTTAAAAAGCAATATAATCAGAAACTTTTTGATTTCATGGGGCTAAGAAAAGTTACAAAAATATGAAATTCTTGAGAATTCATTCACGTGTAGAAATAAAGAGGAAGGGATAGAAGTAGTTGGAAAATATGGATTTAATGAAGCTGAAGATTTCCCAATACTATGTTACAAGACCAATGATTTGTTCAAAACATATAATCTTTTGCAGCAATACAAAAGGCAACTGTACATGTGGACTTTTCCAGATGGAATACACAGAAATCAAATTTCCTACATCTCTGGGAAGAGATGATGGGGCAGCTCAGTATCCGCAGCTAAAGCCAAGCCAGGGACTGACTGTGGAACAGACCATCAAATGCTCATTTGTAAGTTCAGAATAAATCTGAAGAGAATTAAAACCAGTCCACGAGAGTGAAAATACAACCTTGAGTATAAACCTTCAGAGTTTGAAAAACTGACTGGACCCATTGAACACTAACGACAAAAAGACCTGGAGGGCATCAAGACCGTGATTCATGAAGAAAGTAAGAGGTCATTGGAAAGATAGGAAAGAAAGAATCAAAGTGTGTGTCAGAAGAGACTCTAAAACTTGCTCTTACTCAGAGAATAGCCCGGCAAAAGCAAGAAAGGAAGAAGTCCAAGAGCTGAATAGAAATTTTCAAAGTCAGTTTGAAAAGACAAAGCCAAAGATTATAATTATAAGTGTGTAAAAATCTAGAACTGGAAAACCAAAGGGGAAGAATTCACTCAGCGTATCTTAAACTAAAGGAACTGAAGAAAGAAAGACAAACCTCGAGTTACAATATTGAAAGATTCTATTGCTAAAAGACTGCAATATGCTTACTCACTGCCATACACTCAAGGCTGACTCAGCAAACACTTGTGAGTTTCAGAGACTGTAACTGTTTAACTAGAGTAGGAATACCTATCTTTCTCCTGAGGTACTGCTGATGGTTTTCAACTGATGAAGGGAGCACTAGAAGGAGGGAGAAGAAATACAGCATCACCAAAGAGAACTAGTCGACAGTCCACCATTTCAGGAGACAGCATTCGATCAAGAACCAGCAGTGATGAAGAAAACAATTCAAGTTTCAATGAAGGCATTGACCAAGAATGAAGCTCTGAGAATTGATGGAATGCCAAATGAAATATTTCAAAAAACTCACGAAGCACTGGGAGCACTTTTTCATCTATGCCAGGACATTTGGAGGACAGCTACTTGGCCAAGTGACTGGAAAAAGTTCATTCATAAAAAAGGAGACCCGGAGCTGAGCCCCGGTGGCGTAGTGGTTGTGCGCAGTGACTGTGGCCCACTGGGATTTCCAGGAGCAAAGGCTGGACCTCCTACCCCCACCACCTGAGGGCAGTGATGCCTAAAAAAAAAAAAAAGGAGACCCAACAGAGTGTTCAATATCATTAATGTCACATTCAACCAAAATTTTGCTTAAGATTATCCTGTGGTGGCAGCAGTGCATTGATCTGTCAGAGATTCAAGCTCAATTCAGAAGAGGACATGTAACACAACATATCACTGCTCCTGTCAGATGGATCTTGATGAAAAGAAGAGATGTTTATTTGTATTTTATTGACTCTACAAAGGTGTTGGCATGTGTGGATCCTAAACTATGGATAGCCTTGAGAAGAATGGGGATTCCAGGACACTTCGAAGTGCTCATGAAGAACTTGTGCATGGTTCAAGAGGCAATTGGGCAAACAGAACAAGGGAATGTTGCTTGATAGTAAATCAGAAAAGGTATATGTCAGAGCTACATCCTCTCAGCATACTTGATCTACCTGTATGCTGAGCAAATAATCAGATAAACTGGACTATATGAAGAAGAATGTGGCATCAGGATAAGAGGAAGGCTTATTAACGATCTTTGATGGGCAGAAAACACAATTTTGCTTGCTGAAAGTAAGGAAGACTTGAAGCCCTTTCTAATGAAGATCCAGGATTGCAGCCTTCAGTATGGACTGATCGTGTGGTAGTCAATAATCCAGTGTCAATTTCAGGAGGGAGTGTAGGGGTGGTGTCTAGCCTGTCAATCTGGAGAAAGGCAATGAAACCTCTGTGTGGGCATGGCTTTCTCCTGAGAATTCCAGGAAATCTGGCCGTATTTCTCCCTTGGAGGTGAGAGACATACATACAACTCAGTCCCTTGGAGATGCTCTACTGACAAAACACAAGGCTGACTCCCTGTGAGACATCCCAGAGGAGAAGCCACATATGTTTGCCCTGATGGAACCTGACCTCTGAAGCCAGAAAAGTCACAAAGAGACTCTTGCAAGTGGTGAGATGCTTGAGAAGCCACAGAGAGATCCCTGCCAGCACTGAAGTGCTTCTATCACCATTTGGATACACAAGACTTTGTACTCATTGGCCTGTGATTGTGCTGACATCACTGCATGTGCCTCGTGAGTCTGAAAAGTACTTATGGATTGGTATCAGACATATGGGCAAATATCTGACTTAAGGACTCAAACTGGACTGGGCCGGGATGTTTTCTCAATGTTCAGTTCCTCTTGTATATAAATCTCTCCCTTATATACATATGTGTGTTTATGAATTTGTTTCTCTAGTGTACTCAGATTAACACACATTACAACTCAATGTGACGATCAAAGCCCTCACAACAATACCAATAGGCAACATCCTGATAAATGGGGGAAAGTCAAAATTGTCAAAGATTTTATCTTACCTCAGTCCACAATCAATGATCATGAAAGCAGATCAAAAGACGAGTTGCCATGGGTAAATTTGCTGCACAAGACCTTTTCAGGCTTTTGAAAAACAAGGATATTTCTTTGAGGATTAAAGTGTGCCTGGCATAAGCCATGGTATTTTCAATTGCCTCCATATGCATGTCAAAGTTAGACATTGACTAAGGAAGATAGAAGAATTGATGCATTTGAACTGTGTTGCTGGAGTAGAATATTGAAAAGGCTATGGACTGCTGAAAGGACAAACCAATCTAATGTGAAAGAAATATGGCCAGATGTTTCTTAAAGGCAAGGATGGTGAGACATTGTCTTACAAATGTTGATAAGTTATTAGGAGAGAGCAGCCCTTAGAGAAGGACATCATTGTAGGTAGGGTAGAGGGGCAGTGAAGGAAAGGCAGACCCTCAAGAGGATGGAGGGCCCCATGGCTGTAAAAAATGGGCTCAAGTCTAGAAAGAGTTGTGAGGATGGTGCAGGATACAGGCAGGGTTTCCTTCTGTTATGCATAGGTCACTATGGGTCTGAACTGATGAGATGGCCTGTAATAACAGGGTCATCATTGCCTGAATTTTGGAAGTAGATCACTATGTGTGTCCTCCTGATCTGTCTTGGACTGGAAGCTCCACTGAAACCTGGTTAGAATATAATAACCCCAAAGCCTCCAGGGACAAATGAATAGTGGATGTCAGGAGCTACATGGTTCAAGAATCAGAGGGACCGCCAATGTCTCTCCTAGGTGAGTGTTTTCCTTATTGTTGACAGCTGCCTGGATCTCATGATCCTCTTTCACCACAACAGAAGACATGCAAATGAGAAAAATGCGATAAAATTAGCATTTCCCCTTGAGGCCTTTTAGAAACATACTGCTAAAGATCATTAGGCCATTAGAATGTTGCCATTGCTATTGCTATTTTTTATTTTTTTATGTTCCTTTAATCCTTGTCGCCCAATTTTCTAGTTCAGTTGATGTGCAAGCTGACACCAGAGTAGAAAAAAACTAAGCTTTTATAAACTGCTATGTGACAATTGTCACCTAATTTGATATACTTTATGATCTCATTTGATAATAGTAATTCAGTTGAGAGTTGAGATTTTTTAAATTTATAATTATAAAGTACATTTTTATAACTGCTACAAATCTGGAAAGAGTATGGTCAAAGTTATACAGCAAAATCTCTGTTTATTCATGACATCCAATATTATTCTCAATTTTTCAGATTAATTTCTGTTCAGTAATTTTTAAAATTGCTTATTTAATCCTTGCGTATTATTTTAAAACTAAAGTCAAAGATATATTCATGATAATTTCACAATACAGACTTGCTCTCCGATTTCTGGTTTATTTCATGTTCAGAAATTTAGCATAATTTTTATTAAAATAACATGTTTTGTCAGAGCTTTAGCCTGATAAATCACCATCACCTAAAAAATGAATGCAGAGGAAATCAACTTTAAAATGCATTGCAAGATTATGCAAGGTGGGATAATTAGAAATTATGCAAGGTTGGCTATTTAATTCAAAAAGAGCATTAATTTCTTCTAAAGTGATACATAATGAGCTATAAAGTGAAATTAACCATCTTTATGAACAAACATTGGACAGCAAATATATGTAGTCTTAATAAGTTAGTAGTAAGAGTTATGCAAAATACAAGTATACATGAATTTACAAGAAATACATCTAGTTAGACAGATTGAAAATAAGTAATGCATATTTCACTGGCATGTGTATTTTGCAATTACTTAGAGAAGCCTTAAGTCATGCCTTTAGAGAGTTAGGGAACAGTTAAAACTAGCATTGTTGGCCCTTGGAGATTAGGAAATCTTGTGCTCATTCTTAATTAGCAGCATCCCATGATCTGAAACTTAGAGATGCTAATTATGAATTAAAAGTAGGCATCCAGTTCCAAAGCATTGAGAATAACTGATTTATTGAGTGCCAGTTTAAAGTTGGAAGAACTTAAATAATCATAAATTTAAAATTTTCTTATATATATTTTTAGGGTTAGTATTAAGGCAGCAGATGGACATTGGTCCTCCACTAAAGTAATTCCACAATACAAGAACACTTTGTTCTGTTAAACTGGCATTCCATGATGCTTACATTCCCACCATGATCACTGAAGTCAAAGCAGATGCATAAGCAAATGTGTTGAAGAAAGCTGATGGAGCCCGGCTATCAAAAGATATAGCATCTGGGGTCTTAAAGGCTTGAAAGTAAACAAGCAACCATCTAGCTCACAAGCAACAAAGTCCACATGGAAGAAGCACACCAGCCTGTGTGATCAGGAGGTGTCAAAGAGATCAGGTATCAGGTACCATAGAACTAAAAATCATTGTAAATGAGGGGGAGTACAGATTGGGGACCCAAAGCCCATCTGTAGGTAATGAGACATCCCCTTACCAATGGGTTACAGGGAGGAGACAAGCCAGTCAGGGTGCAGTGCAGCAATGATGAAACATACAGCTTTCCTCTAGTCCTTCAATGCTTCACACACACCCCAACATAATTCCAATTCAACCTTACAAATCCAGCTAGACCAGAGAATGTACACTGGTACAGATAGGAACTGGAAACATAGAGAATTCAGGAAAGATGATCCCTTCAGGACCAGTGATGAGAGTGGTGATACCGGGAGGGTGAAGGGGAGGTAGAGTAGAAAGGGGGAACTGATTATAAGGATCTACATATTACCTCTTCCCTGGTTTACAGACAACAGGGAAGTGGGTGAAGGGAGACATCAGATAGTGTATGATATGAAAAACTCATCATTTATAAATCATCAGGGGTTCATGAGGGAGGGGGACCAGGGAGTGAGGGGAAAATGAGGAACCGATACCAAGGGCTTAAGAAGAAAGCGAATGCTTTGAGAATGATGTTGGCAACAAAGGCACAGGTATGCCTGGCATACGATGGATGGATGGGTAGATAGATTGTGTAATCAGAGCTGTATGATCCCCCAACAAAATGATTTTTTTAAACCACAACTTTCTATCTATAAGATGTCATCATCAATCCAGAGAAAAGAAAGATGTGCTGTCATTGAGTAACTCCAACTCATATACTCTATATTTTAGAATAGAAATTCCCCGTGGGGGTTCAGAAACTTTAAGTCTTTACAGGAACAAACTCCTTATCTTTCTCCTCTGGTTGTGTGATGGAACCCTTGGTCTTCTGGTCAGAAGTTCAATAAGTAACTCACTAGAAGATTATTATGAATCAGAGGCAATTCCATTGCAGTCATTTTCAAGTTTAAAGGAAATGAACAACTTGTGCTTTTTTCTTCTAATGTCACAATAGCCTCAACTTATTCTTTTCACCATCACTAAATTCTGCTTTGAAAGTCTGGCATCATTTTCAGAGGGAGATGCTGTTTGTAATGTGAAATGTTAAAGTATCATCTACACAGTATAATTTCCTGTTCAATATTACATGTTTTCCATTTCACTGCAATCTCATTGACCTTCAGACTGCATTCAGATGTCAGGGATACAGTCATTAGTCACCCAAACAAAGCTCTCTAGGCCTTTCTGGTATTTTTTGTGTTTATAGAATTATTTACACCTTTCACAGTTTAAAACAGCTTTAGATCTGAACTATGTAGTGATCGAGATCTGGTTGTCAAAGGAGGAATTTAAACATTAGTGAATATATCCCCACAAATTTTATGTACCCATCCATATCCTGCAGCTCCATTTTCTGACAGTACAGCAGACTATGTCTCATAATCCCTCTTCTCTTTAACACAAATTAAAGTATTCAGTAAAATGTATATTTAAATTTCACATACCAAGAACTAATAAGTTAGAAACATATAAAAAGTGGAGTGAAAGCAGGAACCAAGCAAGGTAAGCATAACACTTAAGGAAAATTTTTACTTTAATCAAGGCAATTTCCAAACATAGGATGTTTAAGTATTTGTCATCTTGACTTTACAAAGTGCAAGTCATTGTAAATAAATGTCCAAAGCATACCTGCAGTGATGAGCTTAATCAAAGAAAAGAAGGAAAACAATGCATAAGCAGTATTTGGAAAAGTACCTGAAACTTTCTAGAATGTGTCGGAGACAACTTTTAATATATTCAGAAGTTTTAGTAAAACTCAGGTAGAATAGAGAAAAATAAATATACATCACAGTAAAGTTTCCAAAAAAAAGAGGAAAGAAACTAAAAATAGCATTTTATGCACCCAATCAAACCAAACAAAAAAATCTACTGCCATAAAGTCAACTTCAGTTCACAAACATTCTACAGGTGAAGAGAATTGCCCAGAGGATTTCCAAGGCTGTAGATCTTTACAGAGCACACTGAGACATCATTCTCTTGTAGAATGGCAGGTGGGTTTGCAGTGATGATCTCATAGAATGACAGGTGGATTTGTAATGATCTTTTGCAGCCAAGCATGTAACCGCGAAGTCACTAAGACTCTTAAAATCCTAAATAGTGTCTGGCAAGAAATGATAATTACATTGTCAGCTGACTTAGTAGCAACAGTGGAAACAAGAAATGGAGTAATAGGTGATATAAATTCATTGTCAGAATTGTATACCCAAAGAAAAGTTTTTCATTATCTTTATGGAGGAGTGGTCGCATTAAAAAAAACTGCATCCATTTAATGTGCACAATTAAAAGACAGTTTTTTTCTTTTTCTTTTTTTTTGGGGGGGGGGCATCACTGCCCTCTGGTGGGAGTAGGAGGCCCAGCCTTGCTCCTGGAGAGCTGGAGAGCCCAGTGGGGCGCAGTCCCGCACACAACCACTACACCACCAGGGCTCAGCCCTAAAAGAGCTTTAAAAACTATTTGCTACAGCTGTGCAAATACTTCCTTAAGCAAAATACTCTTCTATCACTCTAAAGCTCCCTGAAACCCATTTGTAATATATCAAATAACTACTATATCTTTTGTTGGTATATGTTAGCTTGGATTTCTATATCTTTACATGAAAAAGATCATGTGAATAAAATAAATAAAGATCATATGGTATGTATTTTATTACTTTCACCCAGCAAATACTCATTCATCATGTATCAACTTGATTACCATAGTTCAGACCATAAGACACACCCAGTTTTTAGAGCAGGAAAACAAGAAAAAGATATTCTGAACCAAAGGGTACTAGTATACTAAAAGGGTCTGGGATACCACAACTTTGGATCAGAAGATGCATCCTCATTTTCCCACAACTTTTGGTGGGAAAATGAGTTTAATCAAGATTAAGGATCAAGATTATGTGAAAAGGTAGGAATGACCACATCAGATCATAAACCAGAGCATGATTACATCATTATGGAACTGTGAGTATATACTTCTTTATATACATATGTGAGTTTATGAATTTTTTTTCTCTAGTCTATCTGAACTAACAGTTTAGTACGGGGGTGGGCAGGGAGTCCTGGTCTAGCCAAGTTAACAGGTAACTTTAACCATCACAGCCAGCATTGTTCTTGCCTAACATGTCAGTTTTCATTACTGCCAGATATTTGTCATTCATCCACAAAATATTCTGATAGTGTTTCACTATTATAGTAAATGCAAAATGTAGAGTAACAAGAAAGTCAATAAGTTAGGGCTAGGTATAATAATTTTGAAGTTCAACGATTTTTTACCTTGTATATAGAGTATGCCTAGCATGCCATTCTTTTTTATTTCTGAGTAATATTATATGGTATATATACCATGTATCATTTATTGCCAGTAATTAAATTGTTCTTATTTGGGACTACTGCTAACAAATCTATTAAAAACATTCATCATGGCTTATGCAACTATTTTCCTTTCATGTCTGCAGGGAAGCATGCAGGTCATATGGTAGGTGAATGCTTATTGTTTCATCTGCATAGTTCTGTTACACAGTAACAGAAATTCCACAAGTGGATGACTTTAACAAGCAGGAAATTAGAGTATAGGAGAACCGAGCTCTAAGTTAAAGGCACCAGGTCTGGGGGAAAGTTATTATCTCCTTTCTGTGTCTGGGAGCCTAGCATTTTCTTGAAGATCTTTGTGTGTCTTGGCATCAATCTTCCCCTTTAGAAGGTTCTCATGAACCCTGGGTCTAAGGAAGATGTTCAGCTCCTGACTCTCCTTCCCTGGAGACAGTGAAGTCCCTATGTTCCCTGTTTACCTCACTTTCTTGTAAGATGAAAGGTGTGATTCAAGCAAGCACAGGGTGGTGACATGAGCCAGGGTGGAAATTCAGTTGCAATCTTTGGAAAGGCTATAACCAAGACACAACCAGAGTGAGTCTGCTTCTTCAACATAGGGAGTTTGGGATTGACAACACGTCATGAAATAGAGGATGATTACAGTGCTGTGGATCGCAAAATAGAAGAAGCCATACTTGCGATCATGGCCTCGCCAAGTTGACACATATTTTAGGGGTATACTTAAATGTATGGTACTTATTAATGAAGTGACAACTTCCCAAAACGCTTGTTTAATATTATATTCTAAGAATAAGCATATTAGAACTGTAGTTACTTCACATCCTAACCCATATTATCTTCTCAATAATATTATTATCAGTCTCCAAATGATATATGGTATTATCATGGTTTTCAAATGCTTTTTACTCTAATAATATAGAAATATTTTTATTGACTATTGTTTTGTAAAATTTCAGGTTAACATATTTTCCTGTTTTAAAATTGAGTCATTTTACTAATTTTTCATTAAAAGGGCATATATATCTAGATACAAGTCTTTCTCATCTCTCTCTATATACATATGTATTATGGATATTTTATTCCATCTGATAGTTTGTCTTTTCATTTTCATAATATTGTCTATTGATGTGAAAAGCATTTTATATTTGATAAGATTCCAATTTTCAACTTTTGCTTTAATGGTTTATGCTCTTTGGGTCAGTATATAAGAAAAATGTTCTATCCAGAGGTGTAATAGGAATTTTCCCCCTAAGTTTTCTTCTATACATTTAATATTTTTTAGTTTAATATTTTTTATTTTACACTTTGGTTTATATTCTATTTCAAGTTAATTTTTATTTATAGCAAAGTAAGGGATCATGTTCATATCCTTCAAATGAAAAGCTAGTTATTTATTCCAGCACCATTTTTCAAAAGATATTTCTTTCACCCCTAAATTACTTTAGGAACTTTGATGGAGATTTATTGACCACCTAAAGGATGATAAATGGTAAATTCTTCACTTAAAAATAGTATTTTCTTTATTAATTTAGTTTAATGGTATATTTCAAAATTAGCCCTCCAATTTTTTTTCTTTTTAAAAGACAAAAATAAATAAAAATAAAACAAACAAAAGACCATTCTAGGTATTTTAATTGCAATGCAAATTTTAAAATCAGTTTATGTGCTTATACTCAAGAGCTCGCTGGAATTTATATTGAGATTCCACTAAATCTAAGCATCCACTTGGAAAGAACAATTTTATTAGTAGTAAAACTTCCAACCTGTAAAATGGCACACTTCTCACATATTAAGTCTTGACTGTCTCTCAGCACCCTCTCAGGCATCAGCAGGCAAATTTGCACTGGTTAATAAAATACAGGACAAACTAATTCTTAATTTAGAATTACAAATGAACAATTCATTACAGAATGAGAAAATCAGTTTAAACAACAATTACAGTTTTCCATTTGAGGTCTTCTTGAGAAACACCTAGAGAATGTATTTCTTGGGATAACACCAAGGTCAGCTGGCATAGTATCGTTCATGAAGACAAGATTCTATACCCTAGTTTAGTGACTAATAACTTGAGTCTTAAAAGTATGTGAGTTCACCAGTCTGTGTAACCACAAGGTGTCAGAGATATAAGGCATCAAAGAACTAAAAATTTTATTAGAATAAAAGGAAGTACAGGTTGGTCATGTAAAGTCCATCTGTAGGTAATGGGCTTCTCCTTACAGAGGGTTGCAGGGAGGAGACCAACTAGCTAGGGCACAGTGTAGTAATGATAAAACATCCAGTTTTTCTCTAATTCTTCAGTGCTTCTTCCTTCCCTCTAGTATAATCCCAATTCTACCTTACAAATCCGGCTAGGCCAGAGGATGTACACTGGTACAGATGGGAGTCAGAAACATGAGGAATTCAGAACCAATGAACCTTTCAGTACCAATGGTGAGAGTGATGATACCAGGACGATGGAGGGAAGGTAGGGTGAAAAGTTGGAACCGATTATAAGGATCTACAATTAGCCTCCTCTCTGGGGCTCAGACAATGAGGAGGGAGACATCCAACAGTATGAGGTATGATAAAGTAATAATAATTTATAAATTATCAAGAGTTTATGTAGGAGAGTTGGGAGGGAGGGGGAAAATGAGGAGCTGATGCCAAGGGCTTAGATAGAAAGCAAATATTATGAGAACGATGAGGGCAGCAGATGTACAGATGTACTTGACAAACAATGGACTTATGTATGGATTGTAATAAGAGTTGTATGAGCCCCCAATAAAAGGATCTTTTTTAAAGCATGTGAGCTGTCATCTATGGTACAACTATTGGTATCTTACTGTTCAGAGGACAGGATAGAGTGACAAACAAACAACAACAAACAACAACATGAAAAGAATAGCCCAATGGTCTAACGAGCCATACAAACAACTGTCTCCACGACTCTGAGACCGGAAGAACTAGGTGGTGCTTGGCTTCAACGACTAACTCCTCTGAAAAGAATCTGATTAGAAGTTATGGACAGAAAAAAAAAGTTGTGGACAGAGTAGGAGAAAGATAATGAACAAAAGTCAAAATTATGAGAGGCCAAGCTTACTGATTGAATAGAGATTGATAATACCCCCAAGACATGTCCCTTACTCACCCTTAGATCTGGGACTGAACTTACCTCTGTTTTAGAATAACACAGACCAAACAAAACAATTTTGTTGTTGTTGCTGGTATCTTGATTTTCAGGCCTGTATCTCAGGGTTGGGGGGAGGGGAGCACTGATTAAGAAAATTACATCCAATACATTGTAATAATCAACTCTATATACTAATTTATTATCCTACTTTTATTTGTAGGATATTTTATATATTCTATTTTATTATCCTATTTTATCCTATTTTATATATGAGAAAAATTCAGACCCATAAGAAAAGGGGACAAGAAAAAAAAAAGAAAAAGGGACAAGAATAAGATAAGGAAAAAAAAAAGGTAAGAAATGTTTAAAGAAGCATTAAGTATGAGGGGACTTCCAAGGGAAGCTGTACATGGACCCCTGGTAGCTAGGTTACTTGAGCTACCAATCATAAAGCCATTAGTTTGATCCCACCAGCCACTCTGCAGCCATTAAGAGATTTAAAGATTTGATAACCCATAGAGGAAGTCCTTCTCTATCCTGTAAGGTAACTAAGTGTTAGAGTAGACTAGATGGCAGTGGGGTTTTTTTTGTGGCTTGGAAGTCTGTACAGAAACACAAGTCAGATACTGAAAAGTCAGAACATAGCTTGAGAAGAGTGGGGGGGGGGGGAATTAATTAAAAGTAAAAGGCACATCTTGGGAAGGTCTGAGGACAATTGTCAAAAATGTTAAGACATCAGAGCTGAGTCCTAGTGGTGTAGTGGTTGAGTGCGGGACTGCGGCCCACAGGCTGGGTGGTTCAAATCCAGCAGCAGCTCTCCAGGAGCAAGGCATGGTAGCTCCCACAGCCACCAGAGGGCAGTGATGCCCCCCCTAAAAAATGTGAAGACATCATAGCAATATTCATAAATATTCCGAAAACCTAAAGTTTTCATCTTCAAATTATGCAGTAAACAATTTGGAACACATTTTAGTATATACAAGTCAATGGATAATTCGTGTCAAATGACTCAGAGATGAAGTTGTCTTCCAGCTTCTTTCTAAGAAAAATTCTCACTTTGCTTTATGCTGTTTCTGTGCACAGGTGGAGAGGTGTCGCTATCTTCTAACAAGACTGGAATATGCTAATTTTAATAAAGGAGTTTGAACATTGGCAGACCCATTTGAGGTTTCAGAACATTTGAATCTCGATTAATTATACCAAACTCTCTAAGAGTCAGTAATTCTCCACACATAACAACCCTGTAGGGAAGACTGGACCTTCTGTAGGTTTCTGTGACTGTAAATTTTTATAGGACTAGAAAGATATGTCTTTCTCTGCAGCATGACTGATGAGATCAAAGAACTGACCTTAGGCTTAGCAGTCAAGCACACAACCTGATACGTCATCAGGGGTCCTTATCAACTCTTACAACAACTCTCATTTCTGGGCCCCTTTTTCAGATAACAAATTGGAAGAGCTTGCTATTCCATTCATAATAAAGATGGAGTGATACTTGGGGAAAATTCTAAGTTCATGTAATTGGCCCTGTTCCAATCTTTTTAGATCAAAGGACAGCAGGCGATGTCTCAATTGGCTTAAACATTTAGTACAAAAAAACTACTTTAAATAAAGCCAGTGTGAACTTCCTCTATGTCAGGCTGGCTGCCATTACATTAAAATATTCTGAATTTTCACTCTGCAGCAGAGTGAAGAGCAGTACTTGGGACGTGCTTCTTATCTCAAAACCTAGAGTTCAGAGGGGGAAAGTAGTGCCAAATTTGCCCAGAAACAAGTCTAAAGTTTAAGGTACAGAGATGTGTGTTGCCCCGTGTAATCAGCCCAAGGACAAATGTCAGAAAGAAAAGAATACCAACAGGAAGCCCAAGGAGAAAGTGGGATGAGGGGTGGAACATTGAGGGGGTTGATTGCCAGGGATGTGTTGAATCAGAACGTGCAGGAATTTTAAATGGAGAACCATGTTTTCTCTGTAAGCCTGTTTTCTCTGTTGTTCACCTGGTGGACAAGAAAAAGATATCAATTTTTAAAAATAAAACAATGAATGCATAAAGTGCTCCTGGAAGGAAGATCTGAGGGAAAGGATGCATGATAAAATGAAAGCATTAGATAATATGCACAATTACTGCATACCTGTAACTATAACGATCTCTTAGGAAATTTCAAGAAAGGTAAAATCACAGTAAGAAACAGACATAAGAAGTGACATACATAAGAAGACGTCAAAACGTTTGCAGAAAAAGGGAATTTCTCTACAAAATTTGTGAAGCCCTGTCTAATTTCTCCCCATATTCCTTTGGTCTCTGTTGCATGATCATAAATGAATATGAGAAAAAGTTGGGAAATACATAGCCTACAATATGTCCAGAAGCCAGACACACTGACATTTGAGGAGATTGCCATCTCAGTCACTGCTTCTAAATCAGGAACAAGATTGTTTGTCTCCGTGTTTTTATATTATACCAAGGGATACTGAAGATGCTTCTCAGTCATGCAATGTACCTCTGTTCCCTGGAGGTCTCCTCATCTCCGCTATCACAACCTCAGTGCCTCTTCCCAGTCTAGACTAGACGGGAGCATGTACATAGGTATAGACACGAGATAAAACTCACAGCACATGGAACCCAGTAACAGGAATGGGAATAGAGTTACCAAAAGGATAAGAGGAAGTTGGGGAGAGGTGGGGAAGGAGAGGGGCACTGATCACAATGAATGACACATTACTATACCCCTCAGTCAGCGGGAAGAACAACAGCAGCCAGAGGGGAAGGGAAACAGTGGTAGGTATGAGATTTGAAAATAATTCCACAGCCTATCAAGGGGCCATGAAGGTTTGGGGTGAGAGAAGGAAAAAAGGAGGAGCTGATGCCAAGGGCACAATGGAAAGTAAATGTCTAGAAAAAAAAAAACAATGGCAATATATGTACTAATATGTCAGATACAATTGATGTGTGGTTTGTAGCAAGAGTTGTAAGAGCCCCCAATAAAATGATTGTTTTTAAAAAAGATGTTTCTTAATATTAGTCATGGAAAGTTAACTATGCAGTTTCTCATTCTAAGAGGAAAACAATAGCATAGAAATAGAGAATATCATTTAGGAAGTAAAAATGAGATGAGATAAAGCATTTGAATTAAATTCAATTAAGAAAGAACATAAAACCAAATGGAGGAAGCACATAGAAATCTAAGATAGTGCAAATGTATTAAAAATTACTAAAATTATAAAGATAAAATAAATCTACAGCCATCAAATAGATTCTGATATTGGGTTCCAAAGACTAAAACTTGGTGGAGGCAGACAGTCTCATCGTTCTTCCATAGAGTGTCTGATGGGTTTGAATCACAGATCATGTGGATAGCAGTCCAACATCTAACTCCTATCACCAGAGCTCCTTAATTTGGACTAGGTATTTCCATTTTAAAAAATAATAGAGCTAGAAACTGTGCATTTCTATAAACTCTACCTTAGCTATCGGCAGTACATCTAAAATGCAAACTGCAGAAAATGTACATCGATATGCAAAGCACATACTAACCAAAGGAAACTTTGTAAGACTTCATTAACACAAAACAATCTCTTTATAAACTAGGAGCATTAATAGAAGTAGCTCAACTTATAAATCAAGATTCAGCACCCATGAAAGAAGTAGCAGTTCTGAAATTATATATGTAACCAAGAGCATAAATTCAATGATAATAAAGTATAAACTTAGGGAAACACAAAGAAAAATTGGGAAATCCACTCTAACACAAGTGTTTTAATACCACTTTCTCTGTACTCAATAAATAAAGCGAGTACCTTGTATAGTCTCAGAAGCCCACAGAGGCAGTTCTCTTCTGTATTATGGCCTCTATGAGTTTGAATCAAGTCAAAAGGAGTGAGGCTTTGTGTATTGGGTGAAGAAGGAGGAAGTTGCATAAACTAGCCCAAATGAAAGTGTTCCTAAAAGTCATAGACACTCCCTAAAGAAATTTCAACTAAAAATGCCACAGACGAAGCTTTCTACCCACTTGGATTTATCACCTCATTGTAAGATATTTGAGGCTGAGCCCCGGTGGCGTAGTGGTTGTGCGCGGGACTGCGGCCCACTGGGACAGAGGTTCAATTCCAGCAGTGGGGCTGGGCCTCCTACTCCCACCACTGGAGAGCAGTGATGCCAAAAAAAAAAAAAAAAAGATATTTGAATTTTAGTATTTTTCTTACCTAAAATTCATTTAATTTCATAAACCTGAAATGACAAGAAAAGCTGATTGGGTAGGAATAAGTAACACGAAATGTTATAGGAAACAACACTCATAAATCTTGTGTGGTTTCAACCTTACAAGTTGTTTTTTACTCATATACATTCCAGCTGATGGATTATTTCCACTTGGTTATTCAGGGAATCAAGTGTCAGATAAAATTAGGACTTCTCCACAATTATAGATACTCCAAAATATTAGCCGTTTACCAGCATCAGAGTGGAAGTCAGAAGTTAGATAGTCTCCCTAAAGCCTCTAGCTATCAGAGACCTTTGCGCCCCATAGTTAGGACAATGGGCCAATCCCTCTGAAGTATGCTAGACAGGGTGGGCGGGACTCACGGACTGCTGTCAATGGCCCCCAAGAGCCAGACCCGTTTCTCCACATTCAGGAGTCTGAGATATTCCCTTATCATATCCGTCTCCTCTTGGTCACATAGACATCCCTGGACCGCCCCCTTCATTACTGTATGGACATCAGGACGGCCCCTTCTTGTAACGTGTCCTGACTTGTAACGGGACAGGGCTCATATTTCCCCCACCAGGTACTATGTAAACTGAAAAAAAAAATAAAGTTCACTCTCTCTCTCCACGGTGGACTACCTGACAGGCTGAGGTGAGCATGCGACCTTGAAATGTGTCTGACTCATTATTTCTCTCTCTCTCTCTCTCTCTCTCTCTCTCTCTCTCTCTCTCTCTCCCTCCCTCCCTCCTCATGTTCTCTATAACTTTACTAAACAATAATTACCACTGTATAACTGAGCCTGTAGAACCAGCAATGTATGTATTGGAGGCTGGCTTCCTCTGATAATCAAGTTTCTCTGAAACTTGCCTAGTGGTCCCATATGGCAGAATCCTAAGACCTTCTCTAGATCTTCCGTATCCATCCAGAATTTGAGGCATGACAATGAGGGAAGGGTTGCAGATTTCTTTGTATTAAACTTCAAAGTGGCACTGATAACCCCTGCAGGATTTAGTCTGAGGGCCAGAGTGACTGCAAGGGAGCTTGGGAATCATCCTCTGATATAGGGCCCAGGTGATAAATAAAGCGTTTCTAGGAAACATAGAGCATTATCTGCCACAATGTCTCAGCATGCCACTTCATCACCAAGTATACAATTCCATCCTGTTGTCTGAAAATGTTCCCCAACTGAATATCACCCCACTCGCCTATCAGTTTGTTACAGGTGGTGGCAGTGTCATCCTTGCATGTTGCTGCAATTCTGGATGCTATGTCACTGGTGTTTTGAATGACAAGCAGGGTGTCCCACAGAGAACAGTGGAGCCTCCAGCCTGAACACCGACATTGAAGGAAAAGACTCAGCTTCTCACTTCAGAGGATGTAGCTACTGAAAAGCCTATGCATAGGTTTGGAACATTGTCAGATAATGAAGGCCTACAGGATGGAAGCAGAACATGGTTGAAGACAGTAGGAGAAGATGGATCTCTCATGTTAAAGGGAACACAGAAAACTAAAAGAAGTCACACTGAGTCAGGTCAGGTGGATACAGTGTGTGGGGCATGCTGGTGTTTGTCCCAAACTGGTGCACTGAGACACATTGTTTCAATGAGCAAGCACATTGTCATGGTGGCAAAACCAGTCCCCAGCTTCCCACAGATCAGGTCTTTTTAGTCCCACACTATTACACTATCTTTTCAGAACCTCCAAACAGAAAACTTGATTAACAGTCTGACCTGGTGTAACAAACTCCAAAAGCACTATTCCCCTCGCATCAAAACAAACAAACATCATTTTGATCTTTATTTCACTTAATGAGCTTTTGGGGGGTGAGGTAGCAATGGGGTCTTCTGCTAGATTGACTGATGTTTGCTTTGGGGGTCATATCTCATCACCAGTAAAGACCTTCAGAGCTGTTTTTTCACAGTACAGCACGTTCCCACTCAACCTTCTCATTCCTAGTCAGTCAGAATTCAAGGCACAAGTTTCTTAATGACCCCTCAAATTTACAATTACAGTTCTTTGAACTGAGCACCAAGATAGTCAAGATAACTTCTCTCATCTCTTGAATGGTCTTTTGTCAGTCTTCAAGCACAAGTGCACAAATTTTGTTGACATTTTCATCCGTTAGGGAAGTTAACAGGCCTCCTGAATGAGGTTTGTCATCGATCGACATTCACTGTTATTGAAATGAGAAAAATACTCATTCACTTGAATTTTTCTCCTAGCGCTGTTCTTGTAAGCTGTGTTCCTGAAACAAATTTCACCTCCACATGCCGTTCTCTTAAATCGGCCATCACACATGCACACACAAAAAAAATAAGGATGGAGCAAAGCTGTTTTTACAAAAATATTCACCATGACCAAAAAGAACATTCCAAGGTGACAACACTGGGTGCACTACCTCCCAGCAAGTTGCTTAATGATAGTCTACCAGGAAAAATGCAGACTAAGAAAGTTCTACTGGTTGAATTGCTTCCCATTGGGAGAGGAGGGAGGGAGAGTTGCAAAAAAAAAAATCTACTAATTATTGAAAACTGAAGTGTGTTAGGAAACATGAATCTAGGAAAATTGGAAGTCAAAAAAAATTATTTGGTTGCTGAACCCCAGTGGTATAGTGGTTGAGTGCAAGACTGCGGCCCATTGACTTGGCAGTTCAAATCCAGCAGCAGCTATCTGGGAGCAAGGCTGGATAGCTACTATGACCACCAGAGGGCGTGACCTTTTAAAAAAAGGGGCTTTTAAAAAAAATATTTGGAACACATAAAGGTTGATATCCTAGACATTAGTGAACTGAGATGGACTGGTGTTGGCCATTTTGAATCAGAAAATCCTAGGGTCTAGTATACCAGGAATGACACAATAAAGAGGACTAGGGTTGAATTCATAGTCAAAACAGACATTTCTAACTCAATCTTGAAGTATGATGCCATCTGCAATGGGATTATATCTACCTGCTGTCAAGTAAATCCAATCCATGCAACCACTATTGAAATTTATGCACCAACCACTAACACTGGTGATAAACAATTTTAAAAAGTCTACCAACATCTTTAGTTTTAAGTTGATTTTAAAAATGTCATCAAGATGCATCAATAATTATTAGTGATTGGAATGCAAAAATTGGAAATAAAGAAGAAGGAACAGTATTTGGAAAATATAGTCTTGGTGGTTGTATTAGTCTGAATAGAGTAGAGAAACATTCATGGAGACACTCATATATATATATAAGGAAGAGATTTATATACAAGAGCAATTGAACATTGAGAAAATATCCCAGCCCAGTCCAGATCAAGTCCATAAGTCCAATATTAGCTCATATGTCTGACAGCTATCTGTACATTCTGCTTCAGACTCATGAAACACATGCAATGATGTTGAATGCAGGAAGATCACAGGCCAGCAGGAGGGAATTCTTGTAAATCCCATGGCATTGTAAGCATCTCCGCGCTGACAAGGGTCTTCACGTGGCTTCTTCAGGTCCAGGGTTCTGGATGAATCAGGGTAGGTCAATGTGGCTTCTCCTCAGGGATGTCTTACAGGAAGTAAGAATAGAGAGAGTCTCCCATCTCCAAGGAGGAAAATCGGGATTTCCCAGAATTCTCAGGAGAAGGCCATGCCCACAGAGAGGTCTCATTGGCTAAGATCTGACTGACAGGCTAGACTACACCCCTACATGCTTAATCCTTAAATTAACAATTTTATAGCTATCACAGTGGTAGAACTGAAGCTGGAGATCACATGAGAGAATTTTATAAGATCAACAACTTTTTCATAGCAAATTCCTTTTTTTGCAGCAAAACAAACATGAGGAATTCTTGAGATGAAATACACAGAAATCAAATTCACTACATCCATGGTAAAAGTCAATGGAGAAGGTCCATATGAGTAACTAAAACCACGTCAGGGACTGACTGTGGAACAAAATCTTAATTGCTTGTATGTAAGTACAGGATAAATCTGAAGAAACTTAAAACAAGTCCATGAGAGTCAAAATATAACCCTAAGTGTATACCACCTGAATTTCAAGAACATCTCATGAATAAATTTGACACACCAAGCACTAATGATAGAAGACCCAATGGGTTAGGGAAGGATATCCATAACATCATACATGAAGAAAAGAAAAAGTCTTTTAAAATACAGATACCAAGGGCTTAAGTAGAAAGAAATGTTTTGAAAGTGATGATCTTGGAGAACAATGACAGCAGCAGACATGCAAAGAATCGTGACACAATATATGTATTTACATATTATGAGAAACATTGTATGAGCCCCCAAAAAAATTATTTTAAAAAGTGATAATGGTAACACGTACCAATGTGCAATGGATGGGTGTATGGGTTGTGATAAGAGCTGTATAAGTCTCCAATAAAATTATTTTGTTTGTTTGTTTGACATTTTTGAATGTTCAGTTTATTCACTTCAAATAAAATTATTTTTAAATGGGAATAGTTACATATCAATACGAAAATTTTCCAATAGTAGAGATGAGAAGAGACTCTGAAATTTGTTCTTGATCAAGAGCAGCAAAAGCAAACGGAAGAAATGATGAAATTAAAGAGCTGAATAGAAATTGTCAAGGGACTTTTTTCACAAAGGGTTTGCCACCAGAAAACAGATGTCAGTGAAAACCATCACAAAGAGACCATTTAATTGAGAAGCAACAAAGTCCACATGGAATAAGCACACCAGCCTGTGTTATTCTGAGGTGCTGATGGGATCAGGTATCAGGCATCAAAGACCCAGCACAAAAAAATCCTATCAATAAGAAGGAGGGAGAGTGCAGAGCGGAGATCCAAAGTCTATCTGTACGTAATTGGACATTCCCTTACAGAAGGGTCACAAAGAAGAGATGAGCCAGTCAGGGTGCAGTATAGCACCAATGAAACACACAGCTTTCCTCTAGTTCTTCAGTGCTTCCCCCTCCAACTATCATGACCCCAATTCTGCTTTACAAAGCCAGCTAGGCCCAAGCATGCATACGGGTAGAGATAAGAGCCAGAAACCCAGAAACCCAGCACAGATAAGCCCCACAATACCAAGGATGAGAGCAGTGATACCAGGAGGGGAAGGGGAAGGTGGGGGGAGAAAGAGGGAACTGATAACAGGATCTACATATAGCCCTTTCCCAAGGGGATGGACAACAGAAAAATAAGTCAAGGGAGACATCTGTCAGTTTAAGCCATGAAAATAAATAAATAAATAACCAAGGATTCATGAGAGAGAGAGAGAGAGAGAGAGAGGGAGGGAAAGAGGGAGAGAGGAAGGGAGGGAGAAGAGGAGGGGGTGAGCTGATACCGAGGGCTTAAGTAGAAAGAAAATGTTTTGAAAGTGATGATGGTAACATGTACAAATGTGCTTGGCACAATGGATGGATGTATGAATTGTGATAAGAGCTGTATGAGCCCCCAAGAAAATTATTTTGTTTGTTTGACATTTTCGAATGCTCAGTTTATTCATTTGAAACACACATAAAACGATTTTTTTTAAATGGGATAAATGTTCCTTATCAACATCGTCATCATTGGACATGTTGATTCTGGCAAGTCCATGCTGGTCAGCCATGAATTCCCTGAAGAATGAATTCCTACCATCAATTTCTTGCACTTGGCACATCATCTGAGCTTGTTGGCCACAGAAGAAGGCCACACTGAAAGTCTAAAGTTGTAACTGGGGTGGGGGGCAGACACTAGACTGCTTCCATCCCTGACTGCAGGAATAGTAATGGGAGTGTTTAGGATGCTCACTTTTCAGGCATGAATCCTGAAGACTAAAAGGGTGGATGGTGTTTTTAGGTAAGTGAATCTGGGATATGTAACCCTGAAAGAAATGGGACTGGACAGATGGTTTATAGCATGTCATTTTCTCTATTTAACAGAGAGATATTCATGGGCTCTCTGTCAGCATCCATGTTAAACTTGTGGTGGTCATTGTGGGTGTGTATGTGTGTGTTTATACAAGCTTGGCAGGATAAGCAATCTTATGGAAACAGCAATTGGACTGACGGTTCCTGGAAAACATGGGAGAGGAGGAGTCGAGGGAGGTGATCAGGAAGCTAACAATGATGGATACAGGGAAATAATAAGTGTTCTAAAATTGATGGCAAGGAGGCTGTGGCTTTTCTTGTTATGTTGATCAAGCGAAGAGTATCTGAGAGGAATTATGCAGAGGTGAATGAAGGGTAAACATAATAGTGATGTAGGAGGAAAAAATACATAACTATTTGTATATTTGTTTATATTATATATATGCATATGTAACAAGGAAACAGGTGGACTTTGGGTCTCTACTTAAATCTTAAATCAGTACAAGAACAGTTTGTTCAAATAAGGCAGCACTGTATAGTACTCATCTTCCTGACATAGGCACTAAAAACAAAATAAGTGCATAAGCAAATGTGATGAAGAAAGCTGAGGGTGTCCTGCTAGTAGAAGAAATAAAGTCTACAGTCTTTAAGACTGTAGTTAAAGATGCAGCCACCTAGCAGGGAAGCCACAAAGCCCACATGGAAGAATCACACAAGTCTATGTGATCATGAGATGTCAATGAGAGTAGGTATCTGAAGTTTAAAAATAAGCAACCAAGTTGATGTGAAGGGGTGTGCATATATCAAAGACCCAATACCCACCTGTAAGATAATTGTATAGTCCTTCCCAGAAGGGCCACATGGAATGGAGTATAACTTCAGGGCACAATATAGCACTGATGAATCACATAACTATCCTCTAGTTTTTTAATATTTTCTCCCTCTGCTACTACTGTTTTTTGTACCTCACTAATCATTTTACATTTATATATGTTCAATTGTATGTTTAAGACTGTTCAGTACATGAAAGTCAAGATAGATAGCCCATCAGAAACAGTAACAGAAGTAATGGGGCCTGAGGGTACAAGAAGAGATGTGGAAGGGGAATGTGTAAAAGGGGAGAATTGGGGAGCTGTTTACATTGATGACTGTAAAACCTCACTCAATGATATCAAATAGCAGAATTGTATGTGAATGGATATACGGGGTTGGGTAAGATATGGCAAAAAATCTGTCTTAGAAAAAAAGGGGGGATAAGCATTTTGGGGGTTATGGTGGGGAGAAGGAGATAAAGGGGAGTGGATATCAAGGCATTCAAGAAGAAAGAAAATGTTTTGAAACCGATTGTGGTAGCAATTGTACAACGCAGCTTGATGTGATTGAATGATGAAATGCTATGATATCTGGGAGATCCCAATAAAGTTATTTAAAATAAAAAATGACCTGCCAAGGGAAGCAGCTGGTTTCCCTGCTCAGGTGATCCCCCTGAACCATCCAGGCCACATCAGTGCTGGAGCTGCCCCTGTGCTGGACTGTCTCCGTGCCCACATTGCCTGCAAGATTACTGAGCTCAGAGAGAAGATGGATTGCCGTTCTGCCAAGCAGCTAAAAGATGGCCACAAGTTCTTGAAGCCTGGTGATGCGGCTATTGAGGACATGAGTATCTGGCAAGCCCATGTGTGTGGAGAGCTTCCCTGACTCTTCTCTTTTGGGTCATTTTGCAGTCCTAGACATGAGACAAACACTGGTTGTGGGTTTCACCAAGTGGTGAATTAAAAGACTGCTGGAGCTGGCAAAGTTACCACGTCTGACCAGGAGACTCAGAAGGCTAAATGAGTATTTCCCATCATACCTGTCACCCCAGTCTTCATCAGGGGTAGAAGAATGGTCTCAGAACTACTTATATCAACTGACTGTTTAAGTTTAATAGTAAAAGACTGCTTAAGGACAACAATGGATCATAAAACTTTCAGAAAGAAAAGAAATGTTTGTGGACTGTGTTTCTTTTGTGTGGCAGTTTTAAGTGATCAGTTTTTAAAATCCGTCATTTTGACATGGAGAACAACTTGACCAAAAATGTGTCGCATATTTTTGAGACCCATAAAAACAAATTATTTGGGGGGCAGGCTCAATTCACTTTATTATTTTTCATACAAAATCAACTATGTGGTAGCCACAGTTGGAGCCTGGGGCCTCTGCATGGAGACTCTGGTGTGGATCTTCACAAGATGGTCAGTGAATTCCTGCTACAGAAACTTGGTGAACACTGTCTCTCTCCAGAAGTCAGGGGTCAGATAGCTATAGGTCTTAGAGATGGCATCAAAGGTGGTTTTGGCGATGTTGCCCAGGGTGACTGTGCAGCCCCTAGCCAGGTGTAGCAATCATCAATCCCTGCCATCAGCAGCAGCTTCTTGGGCACAGGGGCTGAGACGATGCTAGTGCCCTTGGGGCAGGGATGAGACATGCCAGCACAGATCCACACTGCCAATGACCTTGCAGGGGACCCTGTGGGGCTTGACGATCTTGTTCCCCAAGTATCCTCTCTGCACAGGGACAATGGATAGCTTGACCAGGATGATCACCTTGCGGATGGCAGTGGTGACATCCTGAGAGCACTTGACACCCAGACCAACGTGGCCATCATAGTCCCCGATGGCAACAAAGGCCTTGAACCTGGTCCACTAGCCCACTCGGGTCTGCTTCTGCATAAGCATGATCTTCCTGGAGGACCAGCCCCAGGAAGAAGTCGATGATCTTGGACTCCCTGATAGGCAGGGAGAACAGCTAGATCTTCTCCAGGGATTTGATGGTCATTGCCTTGACCAGACAATCCAGCTTGATGATGATAGGGAACCATTCCTTGACTTTCCGCTCTGCCTCAGTGAGCTCCATGGCCTGGGCCACAGCCCAGACCATAGACACCACCACGTCCTCCCAAGCCCTGCTGCGGAAGCCGCCGCCACAGAAGCCCCCAATCCTCCAGGCGCTCCCGCTAACACCAGTGTCATTGGCCATTTGGTGTTTTGTCAGAGAAGAGTCATTAAAACAAATTTTAGTGAGAAAAAAAGAAAAGAACATTTCAAAGGGAAGCTCATGAAGGCAAAACCAAATGGTATAAAGTAACTATCAAGAAAAGAATAAGTACAAATATGCTTGATACAATTGATGTATGGTAAGAAGCATTGTAAGAGCACTCAATAAAATAATTGTTTTTATTTGGGAGAGGGGACATCACTGCCCTCTGGTGGGAGTAGGAGGCCCAACCTTGCTCCTGGAGAGCTGCTGCTGGATTTGAACTGCCCACCCAGTGGGCTGCGATCCCACACACAATCACTATGCCATTAGGGTTCAGCCCTAAAGTGATTGTTTTAAAAAAGCCAAAGAGTATCATGATATATTCAAACACGTAGTTAGAAAACCAAAAGAGGAAAGCACACTTAGCATATCTTAACCTGAAAGAAATATGGAGAAAATTTAAGTCAAGTTGCAATACTGAAAGATCTCATCAACAAAATATTGAATGAAGTGTAGAGCATCAAAAGATTGAAAGAATACACACAGTAAAAAAAAAAAGCCTAGTAAACATTCCACAAGGTAGCATATGAGCAAGAATCAATGGTAATGAGGAAGAAGCTCAAGGTTGACTGAAGACTAAAATTAAAGCTCCAGAAATTGAAGAAATACAAATGAAATTTTCAACAAACTGGTGAAGCACTAGAAGCACTTACGGAAGATTGGAAGACAGCTACATGGTCAATTGACTGGACGTGATCCATTCATAAAAATGATATTCAGCAAAATGTTTGACCATTAATATCACATTCAAACAGAATTGAGTTGTTTGTTTAAGATCTTTGTTGAAGATCATCCAACAGCTGCAGCAGTACAATGAAAGGCAGCTGTTCAGTGATCCAAGCTGGATTCAGAAGAGGACATGGAACCAGCTATATCACTGCTCTTGTCAGACAGATCTTAACTGAAAGCAGAGATGTTTACTTGTATTTTAGTGATTCTATAAAGGTTTTTCCATGTGTGGATCATAACAAACTGTGCATAACCTTTAGAAGAATGGGGGTTCCAGAACACTTCATTATGCTCATAAGAAACCAGTACATGGATCAAGAGGCAGTTGTGAGAATAAAGCAATGGAATGCTGAATGGTTTAAAATCAGAAAAAGTGTGAGATAACTGTAATCTCCCAGCATACATATTCAATCTGTGTCCTGAACAAATCATCCAAGAAGCTTCCTTATATGAAGAAGCATGTGGCATTGGGATAGGAAAGGGGCTATTAACAACCTTGTTTGCTGAAAGTGAACAGAACTTTGAAATACTTGTTAATGAAAATCAGGCATGGCAGACATCAGTATGGATTACCACTCACTGGAAAGAAGACCAAAATTCTCACAACTGGACCAAGAGGTAACATAGTGATAAATGGAGAAACCATTGAAATTAACAAATAGTTTGTCTTGCTTGCATCCATAATTAATGCCCTGAAACTATCAGTTAAGAGATCCAAAGCTACATTAGGTAAATTTGCTGCACAAGACTTCCTCAGGGTGCTGAAAATCAACGATATTATTTTGAGGACCAAGACTTGCCTGACCCAAACCCTAGGGATTTTAATTGCCTCATTTACATGTGACAATCAGACCAAAGAACGAAAGATGGAAGCATTTGAATTGTTATGAAGAAAAATACTGACAGGGCAAACCAATCTGTCTTAGAAGAAGTGTGACCAGGTCAGGATGGCAAACGTTGTCTTACCTGCTTGAGACATTTTGTCAGGAGAGACAAGTCCCTCAGTAAAGTGGAGGGGCAGCAAAATCAGGAAGGCCCTCAACCACAACAATGGGCTCAACCACAGGTAGACTTGTGAGCATGACGCAGAACCAGGGAGTGTTGGGTTCCGTTGTGCATAGCTGGCACCAACTTTATGGCCTTGAGTTATGTTTTGTTTTATCTTAGCCTCTTTCTGTGGCAAAGCCAGGGTGGCAACGTTGGATAAGCATAGGAGCGCTAAGTACAAAGCCATTCGTTCAGACCCATCAGCACCTTGGAGAACGACCAGACTACCTGGTCAGGTAAATATTCACAATCTCATGAACCAATACAGGATTGCTATGAGTGAGAATCATGAAGACAAGGTGCACAGTTTGAAACAACAAGCTACTCCTTGGGAGAAAGAGGAGATGTTCTACAACCATAAAAGTTTACCAGCTCAGAAACTCACAATGGTTGTTCTATGCTGTCTTATATGGAAATTTGTAGAATTGCTATGAGTCTGAAACTTCTGGAGGGCAATGAGTTTGTATGAGTCAGAAGCTACTTGACAGCAAGGGGTTGTGTGGGGGGTGGGACCTCTTTCTACTCTAGGTCCTTGATGTGATTCACAATTTTTCCCTGGATAAATTGATAGGCAGTGGGAAGTCAACCCCCTCACCCCGCCCCCCCCCAAAAAAAACCACTTGTTCTTTAAAAGCTAATTCTACTCATACAGTTAAATTCACCCTTTTGTGAATAATTCTGTGAACCTTCAACTAGGCAACTAGACAGATGCATGTATAATCAGCAACCCAATTAAGACTGAGCATTGTGTGCTCAAATTCTCTTTTGTTTTTGTGAATAACTATTGCTCTCCCCTTCAATTCCATGTAAGTCTTAATCTATTGTTCCTTTGGTTTTACCATTGCCAGAAGGTCATATGAACTGAAGTCTTATCGTATGTCACCTTTTGTGTCTGGCTTCTTTTAATTTCTGTATTTGAGATTCGTCTACATTTTTGTGTGCATCAATAGTTTTTTCGGATGTTTATTCATGAGTTATATACTCCATTGCAGGTGATTCTAAAAGTCTAATCCACAAAACAAAATGCCCACAAATTGGACTTAAATTTTAAGAATTATTGTTGTTTGAAAGACTATGAAGAGAGTAAAAAGACATATCACTAAAGGAAAATATTTACAAAACAAACATCTGATACTATAACTTGTTTCGAGAAAAAAAGACTTTAAAATCCAATAATATTTTAAATTGCTATTAACTGACAGAAGATTTGAACAGATCACTGTATCAAACCAACCCCCCAAATAAAAATACACAAAAGCACATGAAGAGATGCACAGAGCAGTAGTCATTAGAGAAAAATCCATTAAAATCACAATGAGAACCTCTTTCTTTTCTATTTGAAATACTATATTTTTAAAATGACATGACCAAGAGCTCAAAAGTATTCAGAGCAATGATGACTCAAATCCATTGCTGGCAGGAATGTAAAATAGTACAGCAACTTTGAGGAAATTTGGCAGTTCCTCTAATATTTATGTAGATTTATCATATAAGGTTCCCTGGTGGCATAATAGATGATGCGAGGTCATCAGCTTGAAACTACCAGTGGCTGCATGAGAGAAAGATGAGAGTGTCTACTCTTGTAAAGAGTTTGAGTCTCAGAAGTCCCTGAGACAATTCTACTCTGGTTGCCACAGGGTGGCTGTGAGTCAGAATTGGCTTGATGGCAGGGAGTGAGTGCGTGAGTGCGTGAGTGCGTGAGTGCGTGAGTGAGTGAGTGAGTGAATCAGTCAGTTAGTGACTGTGTGAGTCAGTGAGTCATGCATCATGCAACTGGAGACTCTGTGTGTCACAAATGGTTAAGCACTAGATCGATGAAAGGTTATTGGTTCAAATTAACCCCAGGGCTCTTGGAAGATAGTCCTGGGTATCAGTTTCTGAAAGTCAGAAACTTGGGACCAATGTGACTTGGGATCGATTTGTTGACAACCAAGAGAACAACAATACAACCTACCAGTTCTACTTAGTTATTTCCCAAGTGAGGTGAAATCTCTGTTCACATAAAAATCCTCTCCATGAATATGTTATAGCATATTTATTTATCATCACACAAAGTGAAAAGTAAATTACCCCTCTACTGAGAAATGTACCCCCAAAAGCATTACAGCTTTTTCAATGTTACATAGCATATGAGCATATAACAAGAGTTCCCAAAGTTGGCATATAGACACATCTATTTTATAATATATTAAAATGTAACCTTGGCATTCACTGTTGTTCTTAAAAGTAAAGTGTATTTTCATTTTCTTATTGCAATGACCAATCCGGTCTCTTCAAGTAGACAGTAGAAATAGAAGAGAGAAGATGTTGGATGAAGAGGTGAGGCTGAAATATCTATTAGACCAGAAAAGATTGTGAGAAAGATTACTTCAAATGAGACAGCTAGTTGTTGGTGCTAAGCAATTTCAACTGTGCCCTAGATTCCAAAAGCAGTCAATACAGAACATAATGCTTCTTCAGAAGCCTACAGAATCTCCTTTCGACTACTAAAAGCACAACACTTGAAATGCACATCCATTTCCCAAACATGCAGCAAAAGTGTATTCATAGTAAAATAGACCAATGAAAAATTTCAAAACAAAGTTGTAAGTGTACAACTAAGATTTTCAACAGCCCTAGGCATAAACCTAAAGCTACTTGGTTTCACAGAATTGCTAGTTAACTGTCATGCTTGTCACTAAAGTCTTAATGTTATTTTTGTTTGGTTGGTTGGTTTGGTTTTGCTTTTTAACTTTTTATTACCGTTTGAGTGCAAGTTTATAGTGCAAATTCATTTTCCATTCAAAAATTGATACCCATTTTATTTTGGGACATTGATACACTCTCCCCACTTCCTCCATGCTCTGATTCCATGCACCCTTACTCACTACCCCTTCCTGTCTCCTGAGTTTTGTTGTTGGGCAAATGCTGCCCTTCTAGCTTATGGCTGAGTATACTGAGGGATGCACTCCTCCTTGATGTTCTTAATGACTTCATTGGTCTGCCTGGCACAGGACCAAGCAGTGTGGCAGGATTGTGTATGTAACCATTGCCTTTTGCTATTGTAAAGCATGTAGGTTGAGTTCTCTGGAGAAGCAAAACTAGGGAGCTTGCCTGTGTTTGAGTATAGAAAGATATTTTTGGTAGTCTGGGTAGACTAGAGGAACAAATTTCATAAACACACATTTGGATATAAGGAAAGGGTTTATATACAAAAGGAATGGTACACTGAGAAAGCATCCCAACCCAGTCCAGTTCAAAGTCATAAGTCCGATATTAGCCCATATGCCCAATATCAGCCTATAGAGTCTCCCTCCAACTCACGAAGTCCCAGGCCAGTGGGTGCAGAGTCCCGGTGCTGGCAGGCTCCTCGCTTCCAGGGCTCAGGGTCCATCAAAAGCATCCAGTGGTGGCAGAAGCAACTCATCGCTGGCAGGGGTCTCCGCGTGGCCTCTCCACCTTTAGAGGTCTGGCTCCATCAGGACAACCATGTGGCTTCTCTGGCTCCTCGGATGCTGCCACCTTGTCTTGACGGTGATTCATCGTCTCTCAGACTAACTCCCAACAACTGGATAAGATAGCTTCTCATCTCCATGAGGGAAATACCGCGAGATTTCCCAGAAGTCTCAGGAGAAATCCATGCCCACATAGAGGCCTTATTGGCTACTCAATGGCTATCTCCAGATTAACAGGCTAGACTCCATCCCTACATCTCAATCATGAAATTGACATAAGCACATGACGGACACAATATTGCATCAGGAAATGGTTTCATTTTTTTTTTAATTTTAGGCATCACTGACCTCAGGTGGTGGGAGAAGGAGGCCCAGCCTTTGCTCCTGGGAGCCGGAATTGAACCTCCATCCCAGTGGGCCGCAGTCCCGCGCACAACCACTGCACCACCAGGGTTCAGTCCGGTTTCATATTTGTAGACATAGCTAAGTCCAGTCCAATTCACGCCAGGCTTCTCCTGACGCATGGAAGCTGATGAACAGGAAGCACAAGGATGAGGCAGAGAGCACAGAAGCATAGGCTAGTGGATCCAGAGATCTACAGTTGGCTCAATGAATCCACTCTCAGTAATCCATTGACATTGGGATTGGCACAGGAGATATAGGAACCATACACAAAGTCTAGTACTGGCAGAAAAGAAAGGGTCAAAGAGAATGTGACTCTGCTCAGTCTTGCTTAGACAAAACGGCTATGACAACAAAGAGGTGTCATCAGATTCTGACTCAATAGACAGATTTCGGCTCTGCCTCAAAAGTGTCGAGTTGACATAATGCGTAATCATCACATACTTGGTGTTGCTGTGGATTGAAATAGCACGTAACAACAGTAACATTGTTTGGCTGCAAGTTGACCCCTAGGGGCTGGATTCAGCTCTGGGCAAAAGGTCTCCAAGGGTCACAATCTTAGGGGTTCCACCAGTCTCTATCAGATCAGGAAGTCGACTTCTTTTTTATAATTTGGAATTTTGTCCTACATTTGTTTCCTTCCCCTCCTTGCTAGCAGATCCCAGTGTGATCCTGATCAGAGCAGTTGATAAAAGCAGTTGGGCATCTTCTCTTTCTTCTGGTCTCAGCAGCTGAGGCTGTGGTTCAATGCAACTTAGTAGTCCCTTAGATTCATTGCTCTTTGGAGTCTTTGATTTCCTTCATTCCAGGCTCTGAACAAGGAGAGTTTAATGTTGTATCTTAGATGGCTGCTTGCAAACCTTGAAGGTTCCCAGTCTCTACTGACCATGCTAGATAGTAAAACGTTGTCTTGGTGAACTGTTACGGCCATTGCCATAGATGTCCCTTGAGACCATGACCTCAGTAAGTCAATCGTTCAAGGTCTGTGGTTATAACTGAGGCATTTTCAGAACATTTTCCTCTGTGCTGTACAATATCCTTGGATATACTTTCAGCAGTGACAAATCCATAGATCAAAACAATCTCTGCCAAACCTGTGGATAGAATCCCATTGGCCTTCTCAGGTCTGCTCAACTTGCATGTCTACCTATGTGTCTATTTATAGATATCATCCATTAGTCCCATTATTGCAGAATTGTGTACGTGATTGCTATCTTTTAGTCTTGTGTATCTCCCAATGACATCTCCCTTTTCAATCCTATATTGTGCAGCATGATTTCTTAGTGAATATTGCCTTTTTCCCTTCGCCCAAGTTCCTGGGTGTGCCAGACACACTTACCTCTGTAAGGTGTCATAATCCCCTAAATGAAAGTGCTGAAGTGGCTCAAACTCACAGTTCCATGTCACTCACAAGTACCGTATACCAGGAAGGGATATGTACTTGTCCTGCAGGACTTTGGGCATCTAATGGAGTCAGTGGCCATTCAGCACCTGCTGTAGGATGTCTGCTTTCAAGAAACACATCTCATCCACCCTGTGGCTCCTCTCTTGTTCCTCCAGGCTGCCCATATACAAAGGTCACAGAAAAGGGGCACGTGTGGAGTCTCCTGAGAATGTCCAAGCTGCCACTCCTGGATGGCCATGATCTCACCAGCCAGGTCCACCCATGGTAAGAAAAGAAAGGGCAGGAGAGAGATTTCATGTTATTTTTTGTTGCTATTTTTAGGTCTCTTTTTGAAAGTGTTTTTAGAGTTTTCTCAATTTTCTTCTCCACAATATACTTATATTCTATATTTTCTATTAGCAAGGAAATCAGTTGTCACTTACAATTTTAAGCAGCTATGTGGTAGAACTTTTGATAAGCCCGAAGAAGTGCTGGTGGTCCTGTGGTTTAGGCATTAGAGTGCTAAACACAAAGTCATCTTTTCAAACCCACCAACCATTTAGCAGGAAAAAACGATGAGGTTGTCTGTATCCGTGAAGATTTACAGACTTGGAAGCACACATAGAGTTGTGATGAGTCTGAATTAAATTTCTGGTACTGGTTTTATGGTGTGTTTTGAGTCTCATCTAATCTCCCTTTATGGTGCAATGGTTAAGCTGTAGGCTGCTAATCAAGAAAGGTTGGTAGCTTAATCCCACTAGATTCCTCCATGGAAGAGAAGAGCTGTCATCTTTTACCTTAAAGATCTCCAAATGCAAGCTCGTTGTCAACAAATTGATTCATAGTGACCTGTAGGAGAGAATTGAACTATAAAGTTTTTGACTCTGGGCACTTTACAGAAGTAGATTGCTACTCTTTTGTCTCATTCAGTAGCTGTTGAGTTCAAGTTTCTAGTGTTCAGTTGGCAGCTCATTTCTTAGCGATGTGTCACCAAGCTATGGGGCAATGCTACTTTATTACAAAGGGTTGTTGCTGAGTTGTTACTGAGTTGACTTTGACTCCACAGCACCCAAGAAATCTGATTCTTCTCAAGTGACCCTACAGGACAATGGGACGATCCTCAGTCCTGCACAACCCTCACAATTGTTGTTACATTTAAGCCCATTGTTGCAACCACTGTTACAATATATCTCTGTGAGGGTTCACTCTCCCTTTCTTTTACCCAGTATGACATCCTTCTCCAGGGAATGGTCCCTTTAATTACACACCCAAACCACATAAGATGACATCTCGCCACCCTCAATTCTAAGGCACACCCAGGGTGTATCTCTTCCAGGACAGATTTGTTTGTTCTTCTGGCAGCCTAGAGTGCCTTTGATGCTCGGTGGCATGGCTATAATTGAAAGGCATTGATCATTCTGAGGACGTTTTTATTCATTGTCCAGCTTTCACATGCACATGAAGTAATTGAAAATACCACAACACTTGGGTCAGATGCACCTCAGTCCTCCAAGTAATATCTTTACCTTAGCATTTCAAATAGGTCTTGTGCAATGGATTTTCCCAATGCAATAGATCATTTGAATTCTTGACTACTGCTTCCATGAGTGTTACGGATTTAATAAAGTGAAATCCTTGGCAACTTCAATCCTTCCTCTATTTATCATGATGTTATCTATTGGGTTCATTGTGAGGAAATCTCTTTTCTTTACCTTGAGTTGTAATCCATACTGAATCTTATGCCTTTACGAATAAGTGTTTGGAGGCCTTTCAACAAACAAGACTGTGTCATCTGCCTATGGATGGTTTTTAATTAGCCTTCTTGCAATCCTAATGCAGCATTTTTCTTATCATCCAATGTCTCAGAATACTTTCTCAGGACATAGATTGAATAAATATGATGAAATTATATGACCCTAAAGCCTGGAATTAACAATTCCCTTGTTCTGTTTGAACAACTGTCTTTTAGTCCGGGTACAGGATATTGATTTGTGGGAAAATGAAATAAATTTCATACCTTATAGTACATGTAAACTAAGTCAAGATTGATCAAAGACATAAATATAAAACCTAAATCTGCAAAAATCATGAAAGAAAAAACAGAAGCAAGCTTAGGATCTTTTATCTGTGGTATAACTCTATCAACCATAAGATACATGAACAACAGAAAATAAACTAGATGACTGGGATTTTTTTTTAAATTTACATATAATACATATAAAGAATATCTCAAAAACTCTTCAAAAGAAAATCTACAGTTGAGTAAAAGCTTGTGGTATCTACATCTCTAACAAAGAACTGATTGTTAAATGTATAGATACGTCATCTTTTTTTAAAAAATACTTTTATTGGAAACTCTGACATCTCATCATAATCTATATAACATCCATTGTGTGAAGCACATTTGTACATACGGTGCTATCATCATTTTCAAAGCATTCTCTTCTCATATGAGCCCCTGATATCAGCTCCTCACTTCTTCACCCTAACTCACTAACCCTTGATAAATTATAGATTATTGTTTTCATATCTTACTTCATTCTCTGTTACCCCCCACCCACTTTTTAATTGTTTGTCCCCCTGGGCCGGGGTTATAGATTTATCCTTGTGGTTTTATCCCCGAGACTTTCTTAACAACAAAAGCAAAATCCAATTTTAAATTTAGCAAAAAACAATAATGGATGCTTCACCAGTGAAGACAAACACAAAGAGATGCTTATAACCAGATGCCAATTCATCTCAGCAATAATGGCAATGATAAAAACAAACAGACCAGTAAGCAAGAAAAGAGTGCTTGTGCATTTAAAAGTGCAAAATGATATGATAAGTCACTTAAAAATTATAAACAGAGTGTGTTCTTCTGGGTAGACTAGAGAAACAAATTCACAAACACATAAAAGTTTATAAGAGAGGCTTTTATAGAAAAGATAATTGTATATTAAGAAAGCATTCTATTCTAGTCCACTCCAAGTCAACAAGTCTGATATTCACCCATAAGTCTGATTCCATTCTATAAAGTCTTCAGACTCACGAAACACATGCAATGACATCGAATGCTAGATGATCACAAACCAGATAGGTAGAATGCCTTTGGATCCAGTGGCATTGTAGACATCTAAGCGCTGGCAGGGGTCTCCATGTGACTCCTCCGGCTTCGGAGGTCTGGTTGCATCCATGTGGCTTGTCCGCTCAGGGTACTAAGGTAGGTCCATGTGGCTTCTCCTCAGGGATGTAAGTCTTGTCAGTAGGGAGTCTCCAAGGAAGTGAACCGAGAGAGATAGCGTCTCTGCCTCCAAGAAGGAAATACCAGATTTCCCAGAATTCTCAGAGGAGAAGGCCAAGCCCACACAGAGGTCTCATTGTCTATCTCCAGATGGACAGGCTAGACTCCACCCCTACACTCTTCATCCTCAAATGGACACCAGTTTAGGTGACTGCCACACAGAGATACCCTAAAGCCCAGCAATTGTGCTATATATTTATTCTAGATAATTTAAATTAATAAGAATTGTGGCATGAAGAGGTATCTGCACATTCAACTTCATTACAGCAATATTCACAATAGTAACAAGAGGACAACAACCAAAGTGCCAGTTAGCAGATGGATAAACAAAACTATGGAACATACACGAAAAGACTGCAAAACGCTAAAGAATAAGGAAGAATTGGTGACATGTCTCACAACTGAGGGAAATACAGAAGTAGGTTAAAATTATTGCTACAAAATTCACAGACAAAAAAATCAATACATGAAGCTTTTATTACTCAGCATCACCTGCATCCAAGTCTAAGTACTACCAAAGGTTGTCTTTCTTTCTCTCTAGCCCTGCCCGCAATGAATGCTGTGCTTCTCTATTTTCATGAAGACTGCACTTTCAGTATCCCAAAACCACTCAGGCTTCTTCGAGTTTCTCTTTGAATTTGGAGAACAAAACAAAGTCTGGAAGTGCAAGACCAAGGTTGTAGAGTGGATGAGCTAATTTCCCCCAAGGAAATTCTTAGGATAGCCCTTGCTACTCTTGAAGACTAAGCAAGTCCATTGTTGGATTGGGAGGGAAATACTCTGTGAAAACTAACCAACTTTCAGCTGAGCCCTGGTGGCCTAGTGGTTGTGTGCGGGACTGTGGCCCACAGGGTTGACAGTTCATATCCAGCAGCATCTTTTTAAGAGCAAATCTGGGCTTCCTTCTCTCACCAGGGCAGTAATGCCACAAAAAAATAAATAAAAATTTAAAGACTAACCAACTTTCCTGCCCTTTTCCCTCACACTGCTCTCATCATTTTTCTTAAAATATCTTCCCAATCAGCCTCTAGGATCTTCCTGTGTCCTTCACAAAAAAATCAATCAATATTTTCAGAACCTTCTCAAAAAAATTGTCAAAATTTTCTGGACTGTCTTCTTACCTTGAAAGGAACTGGCTCAGCAGATGACATCAGAAGGCACCATTTTGAAGGGGTCTTTTCTCAGATTGTGTTGCTAAATCCAACTCTAAATCCTTGTTAGGATCCATTCCACAAAATTATCTGTGTTGTTAGCTTTGATTTTGTTCAAAAGACTTATGAAAATAGCAGTCCTTTGAGTTAACCAATCTTTTTTTTTTTTTTGGTGGGGGGCATCACTGCCCTCTGGTGGTGGGAGTAGGAGGCCCAGACTTTGCTCCTGTAGAGCTGCTGTTGGAATCGAACCTCCATCCAACTGGGTCCCAGTCCCGTGCACAACCACTACGCCACTGGGGCTCAGCCCCGAGTTAACCAATCTTTGCCCAGTACTTTTTAACGTTGTTTCCTTTATTTCTTTTCTAAAAGAACCTTAAGAAGACTAAGACAAACATTGCTGAAAGACCTTCCTGTGGTCACCAACTGGCTGCAGACACACATTTAAACATTTTGTTTGGGGAAAAGCCTGTGCTGGTATCAGCTGGAATCCCGCTTTACTGAATGAAATATGCCATTAAAAATCTCAGTCCTTTGGAGCTCCAGTGGTGCGATCGGTGAGCGCGAGGTACTTATATGAAAACTCAGTTCTTTAACTCAGCTCCAGAATGTAGGGCTGCCATACAGGTGTTTGACAGGGATGGAGTCACCTCCCTAAGCTAAGGCGACTGTCACACACAAGGAGCAGAGGAAGGTGAACCGCAAGATCTAAAGGAATGAGGCTGCTGCTTACATGGTCTAGGTCATGGGTCCTCAAACTACGGTCCATGGGCCACATGTGGCCCCTCAAGGACATTTATCTGGCTAGCAGGGTGTTCTTGCCGCTGCCACAGTCCTGCTTAGCAGCCGACTCATCCCAGGCTCACAGTGAATTTGTTCATAGTTTTGTTTTTGTTTTTGTATTAACTATAATCCGGCCCTCCAATGGTCTGAAGGACAGTGAACTGGCCCCCTATTTAAAAAGTTTGAGGACCCCTGGTCCAGGTGAATGGAGTCATTCAAAGCCAGGGGAGTAGAGTTGGTGACTCAGGGGGCACAAAAAGCAAAACACAGATCCAAGTCTCCTCCCTCCTCCCAGAAATCTAGAGTTTGGTCAATACCCAGATTCTGAAGCACAGAGTTTCAGAGAAAACAGGAGAACCTGAAGTCTTGTGAGCAAATGTAACTGGTTCTGCTGATTTGGAGGTGTGCTTGACTTCCATTACCACTTATTTCATTGATTTTGTTTTTTGTTTTTTTTGGGGGGTGGTGGGGGGCGGGCATCACTGCCCTGATGGGAGTAGGAAGTCCAGCCTTGCTCCTGGAGAGCTGCTGCTGGATTTGAACCACCAACCCTGTGGGCTGCAGTCCCGCACAAAACCACTAGGCCACCGGGGCTCAGCTATTTCATTGATTTGTAATGGACATGTCTTTCTTGTGACAGTTGTATCCTTGTGCTTTGGAAACAGATAATTTGTCATGTAGATTTCACAAATTCACAAATGAAGAAGAATTTTGCCCGCTGAAGATCAATATGTGGCTAAGCCACCATTATGGAATAAGTTTCATCTGTATTTAAGCTAAATTATTCAGAAGATAAGACTTTGGACTTGGGGTTGATTTAAGAATCTTGGTTTGATGGAATGGAATGGATGTATTTTGCATTTGGCTAGGCATGAATTTGGAAACTAGAGGATAGAATCATATCGATTTTGTCCCCCCAAATATATTATAACTTCTATGTCTGTGTTTAAAATCCCATTTGAGAATGGTTGTCTTTGTTATGCTTCCCCATCCAAGAACTAACCAGGTCTGACCCTGCTTAGCTTCCAAGATCAGATGAGATCAGGCAGTGGTATGACCATAGGCAGTCTTTGTTATGTTAATGTGATGGTATTGGCAGAGTGTATCTTACATCACTCTCTTTTGAAGACAAAAAAGGAATTGAAGCAGCCAGCAAGAGAAGCAGAGATTGTGAAAACACACCCAACAACATAAAGATCACTCATTTAACATATGTGCAGATGGACAAGGTTGGTTTCTCCAGAACCAACAGACAAAAACTTCCCCTAGAACTAACACACTGAATTCGGACTTCTAGTCTCTAAAAGAGAAAATTAATTTCTTTTTGTTAAAGTCACCCACGTGTGTGTGAACTACAATTAAGAAGAGGTGAGTTATGAATTAGCCTGAGTTCAAATTCTGGCTCCACTAGCTGTATGACACCTTGGAAAACTGACTTTGCCTCTCTAAGTACCTTTATTCCTCATCTGTAAAATGAGTTCAGTAATAATATTAGTCTCACTGGGTATGGAGTGAAGATGAAATTCAATATTCCAGGGGCACCACTCAGCACAGTTCCTGCTAAGCAGGATGTGTGCAGTAAATATTGACTACAGTTTTTATAGGCTTCCATTTTTAGCCTTCTGGAAAGACCGAATGGTATGTCAGAAAAATAGCAACTACTTTGATGATTACAGGAATAGAGTGTCTGTGTTGGCTTAATAGATGATCTTTTTGTTTAAAAACAAACATTTTCAATGGCTGACAGAATTTTAGGAAGGTGGCTGGCCAGAAATCAAAGGAGTGAGTTTCAAAAATGTGGGGCTGAGGCAAGCTGCAAATTTCTCAACCCTTTTGAGACCCTAGGACTCAAGGACTGAGAAACCATCTCCTCAGCAGGATAAGAAAGTAAAAGGAAAGATCAAAGCCATCGCTCTGTTCTAGTGACTGAAGCTAAGCCATCCCTGTAGCTGGTCTCTGGTACTTAATCAGAGGCACCTGGTCCAAGTAACACCAGCTGTTGGATTGCGGGAAAATGACTGAGAAGGTAGAAATGGCAGTCCAGTTCTATAAATATTTGCAGCTTTTGAGCCCTTTGGGGCAGCTCTACTCTTTCTTGTTGTTGTTTTGGTTATTTCGTTGGTTGGTTGGTTGCTATAAAAGCAGCACTAGTTAGGCCTGTGCATTATTTCCAGGCTTCAGAGGGCACGTGCTTTCTTTCCCGGCTTCAGATTCTGATGGAGAGCTATTGATAAGTACTTTCTAACTCTGACAGTCCCAGAATGAATTGCAGCAGAAGGAAAAAGTAGCTGTTTGTATAGAACACCTCCAACCCCTCACTTCTTTCCAAGTCCTGATGGAGAATGTTGCACAGTCTCTGTGTCAGTGACCTTGTGGGGAAGAGGGACTGCCCTGCAGAGTGACAAGGTTATCCAAACCTCATATTTATGGTCTCAAAATTCTATGGTCAGGAGAAATAGCTGCTAGAATTATAGCATTTTTTTTTTTGCTGTTTAGTAGTCCCCAAAAAGCAGACCGAGACGTATTTACTTTGATTCAATTCACGGTCAAGAGCTCTCAAAAACATCTTGCAATGCAAAGGAAGTCTTTTCCACACAACTACATCTCCAGATTTAAAGAAAGGTAGCATCCAGTGTTCATTTTCTATAATTTTGCATTTTAACATTCATATTGTAATTGAAAAGTAATTGCATTTTTAATAGGAAAAGTTTGAGGTGGTAGGTAATGAATTAAAGTTTTTAAGAGTGAAAACACATTTGTTGAGGGCAAAGGGGAACAGAAAATTTTAACATCTATTTCACCTTTTTAAAAAAAATTTTTGCCTCACTGCCCTGGTGGGAGTAAGAAGCCCAGCCTTGCTCCTGGAGAGCTGCTGCTGGATTTGAACTGTCAATCCTGTGGGCCACAGTCCCTCACACAACCACTGTGCTACAAGACTATTTTACCTCTTTTAAATATCTACCAAATGGACTAAGGTCCCCCACCCATCCAAATTAAGCCAGATGATTTTCTTCCATGATCAACAGCCTCATATAATTTTTGTGGTTGAAATAACATAAGTAAACATAGACAAAATGCTCAATAATGAAATTAATTCCAATTAGTATCTCATGTCTTCTAAAATCTAAAAATATGAATAAATTAAAGGAATATTTTGATGCTATTCAATTCAGTTTAGCATAGTAATACATAACAGCAGTATATGGTTCTGAGTCGAATATTTGTTTTGAAATCCCACCACCTTCACATCTCAAATTAGGTATTTATTCTTTGGCAGTTTACTTCTTTTTCCTAAGTCTCACTTTCCCATCAGTAGGATGATAATAATAATAATAATAGCTACTGCCTATCTTAATAAGTCAACTAGTCTCTGTGAAATGTAGTTCCTTCAACTATAAAAGTGGGGCCATAAATATTGATTTCAGAGTTAGTATAATAACAAAATGAAACTTGCTGCAACACATTGAGTATAAAGAACTATCTCAATATCATATCTCAATATCAAGTTGCTTCATAGCATTTATGTAGTATAGTGATGTAATCAAATGCCTATGATTGTCAAATAATTAATCATTAGAATTATATACATGAATGCACTCATAAAGCTGCTTGTTGCCTTCAGAATCTTGCTTGCCTTTATTACAGGATAGACTCTGTCCAAGTCTCAGGAAATCAAAGATTTTTTGGAAAAAAGGACTGGTTTCTACCGCAAAAATCACCCATTGAAAAACTAACGAAAGAAAAACTCCACTTTGGGACACGTGATATCACCATGAGTTGGTTAAATGTAATGATTAGGAAAAGTATTTTATCTTGGCCTCACAATTACTAATCAACATGCACTGATTTCAAGATGGTTTTCCCATTGTATTAGTTGGCACACAGCTTATTCTACTTGCAGGATTACATAAAAGGCATCCTACAGCTTTTCTAGAAGCTGCCGAGAGGAAGGTACTAGTCTGCCCTGTTGGTATAAACCTGGTAGTTGCCATGCTAAAACAGAAGTCGAGATGCAGCCTGAGACTCTTGACATTCAGTATGCAGATTGTCAATTAACCCCAGCTTAAGAAGTAACACCCTAATATCTCTTTATACCTTCTGCAGCTGTATGCAGTCCCCTATCATTTGTGGAAAGAGTCCTGGTGATACAAAGGTTAAAGTTCCCAGCTGCTAACAAAAGTTCATTGGTTTTCATCTTCCAGCATTTCTATTGGAAGTAAAGCATAGCATGCTTCTTCTGTAAAGATGAAGAGTCTTAAAAGCTTCTTGTGAGGGTTTTACTCTTTCCTTTGGGACCACAATGAGCCAGAATGAACTAGAGGTCAATGGTCTCATTTGTGGAGTGGGGAAAGTATTGTTCACCAAGCTTTGAAGTCAAATGCTTGTCAAGCAGAAACAATCAGTTCCCTAATTTTCAACACCATGCCTCCACCCCACCATGCATAGAACCTTGCTGCTTTCAATTCCTCAGAAATTCTGCAAGGATTGGGAGGAGGTGAGCTTCTCATCACTGGTCTCCTTTGCTCTCTGCAAAATAGGTTTTATATTGATTTCCTGGGATTTGGAGTTACAGACTAAGAGACTTGTTAATGTTATCAGAGATGATATTCCAGGATCTTCTTTGGAGGTGACTTAAAATCAGAGGCTTTACTCAGGACTTCTCTCTCAGCTATTTTACTTGCATTTATTTGATTCTTTGTTATGTTGGAGCATCACAACGATTTCTTGTAATCATTTTTTTGTATGTTTTTGTTGGTTATTTTGATTTTATTATTTTCTCATCAATTTTCAGGATGTTCCTTTTTCTATTAAACATCTACTATATTCTGATTCACCAAGGTATTGTAAGCATTAATTTTTTAAGCATAAAGAACTAAACTGAAAGCTTATGAACTCTAAATCGACACATAATGTCTCCATATTCAACCTAGAATGACTCGCAACAACCCCTGACATGATGCCTTTTGGAAGTGCCACCACGATGAGGATAGTCTCCAAGCTGCCAAAGATTGTGAGCATGGTGCTGGACTGGGTGACATCTCTTCTTTTGAACAAAAGTCGCTATGGGTCAAAATTAACACATTGATAGCTATCTATCTCTACCTGAAGTGACAAAACACAGCATCTCATGTCATCTTAGAAGAAATCACAAGTGAAGAATCAAAAACCTTGACCCAGGAATGAGCTAGGGGAATTTGAGGACAAATAGAAGATGATAGACACTGTTGCTGTTGTTGTTGTTGTTAGGTGTTGTTAGGTGTCATTGAGTTGGTTCCATCCACTGCAACCACTATGAACACATGGAAACACTTTCCAGTTCTTTCTTTCTTCACAATTAAGCCTATGTCCGAACCATCCATCTCCTGGAGGGAGTTCCTCTTTTTCACTGCCCCTTCACTTTACCAAGGATCGTGTCTTGTTCCAGGGATGGGTCTTCCCTGACAATATGTGCAAGGTATGTAAGACAAAATCTTACCGTCGTTGCCTTTAAGGAGCACTCTGGTCATACTTCTTCCAAGACAGATTGGTTTGTATACTTAGCAGACTATATTCTTCTCCAGCACCACAACTCAAATGCCTTGATTGTCATTCGGTCTTCATGGTTCAATGTTCAACTTTCACATGCTTCTGAGGCAATTGAAAATACCATGGCTTAGGCCAGGCACACCTTAGTTCTCAAAGTTGCATCCTTACCCTTCAAGACTCTAAAGAAGTCCTGTGCAACAACTCACAACCTCACGCAACTCTCTTTTGATCGCTTGACCTCTACTTCCATGAGCATTAATTATGCTCTCATGATGTTACCTATCGTTCAATTGTGAGGATTTGGACCTTCATTACATTGAGTTGTGAGCCACACGAAAGGCTGCCATCTTTGATTTTCATCAGCACGTGTTTCAAGTCTTCCTTACTTTCAGCAAGCAAGGTTGTGTCATCCATATATAAGCCTTCCTCCAATGCTGATATCACATTCTTCTTCACATAATCCAGCATCTCTGATTATATTTCTTAATTATACTCTATGGTCACTAGAGTAGAATGAAGAGAAAAGAGCTAGGAGAATGATTTTAAGGCTACAGGGTATATAAACCTCCATATTCTTGCTGTTGAGTGACACTGAGGTTGCCAAACCTCTGAAAGCAATCTCATGTAAAACAGGAACACGTATTGCCCAGTCTTGCATCATCCCTCTAATAGCTTAGATTGTATTCATGGCTTAGGAGACATGTAGAGAAGGACCACGATTCCATTTCCCTCTTGGATTACAAACTAGGCTCTTGTGTAGGTGCAGGGGTGGAAGTGTGGAAGCAAACCAACCACCTAGCCAGGGTTTATAACTATTTCTACAAAAGATTATGGTGACCTGGACTAGGTTGGAAGCAGGAGAAATGATGCAGCTGCCCGATTGTGTACAGAATTGAAGGCTTGTTTATAGATTAAAGCTGGAGAATGATTAAAGCAGAGTTATATGAGAAGCACCTCTTTCTCATTCATCATTATTATTGTTGTAAATATTATGTATTAACTACATGTCAGATAGTGTGCTAAGTCCAGTCCCTTATGTGTACTTTTTCTTTCTGCTCTTTACAACAACACTTCAAATAACGTATTATGATGATATCTGTTTTATGGACAAAGAAGCAGAGTCTCGGAGAGCTTAACTTATTTGTCTATTAGAAAAGGTAAAGTTCAAACCCAGTCCTTCCATCCAAGCCAAGATTCTCCTGCTACTACTCCTTAACCATTGGTATATGTCATGTGACTTGCCTTCATTTGAGCTGCATATTCAAGTAATCGTGAGTGATCATGTTGTCTCTTAATAATTTTCAGTGAGTCAATTTTTGCAAGAGTCTTGTGATATAGTTTAGCATGTGGGTGTCACATAAATTTGTTGTTTATACATTTATCTTGTTTAGGAAAGTACGACTTTTATGAACACTTATTTGGTTGGAAAAGTCCCTCTGGGGTGCTAGTAGTTAAGATTCTCTACTGTAAACTGGAGCTATGACAGGTCTACCCAGATACACCTCAGAAAAGATTTTACTTTCTGAAAATCTCCATCATTAAAAACTCTATCTCAAACAGTTCCATTCTGACATAGGTGGGGTCATTGTGAACTAGAAACAAGACCATGTAAAATAGACTTGGACCTTAGTATTCCTCAGTCTGACTGATTTATGATATTTTATGATCTGGGACTCCCTGTCCCTCAGGATTGCTATGAAGATACTGAAGGTCTTCTGCAACTGGATACTCTTTTAGCTGCATTGCAGGAGCTCAGGATGACCCTGCAGGTCTACAGACTCCTCTCTGGAAATTTTTCTCCCAACATAGGTAATAAAATTTCAGATGGAATCTTCATACATGTGAAAAGCTAATGTTATTGCCTTCTTTACCTATTGCCTTCTTAATCCTAATTCCTGCTTCTGGTTTATGATCCCATTTGTAAAACATTCATGTTTCTTATGCAAATAAGACTGTTTGGAGTTCGGTTCAAGAGGATTGCAATATCTTTGCTATGACAATGTGTTGCGATTTGGAGTTGAAGATTACAGGAAACATCATTTCTTGCTGGCTTCACATGTCTCTTTTAAAAGACATGAGAAGAGAGGAAACAACAGTCAGAAAACAACAGACAGGAGCAAAGCATATCCTTGGAACCTAAGGTCCTTGCCCTGGAAACATTATAGACTCAAAGGAATATGGATGCCAACACTCATGGAATCTCCAAGGAATGCACACAGATGTTGAAAAGAGACCAGTCCATCCTGATACAAAACAATCAAGAGGAGACCAGTCCATCTAGTACAAGACAATCAAAAATCAACCTTTCACATCCATGCCCAAGCTTCTGTAAACTGACATCTTGCCTAAGATAAAAGAAATGCCCCTTTGTAAAGTTAAAAAAAAAAAAAGATGTTTTGTGATCTTAGTACTTCCTGTGCAAGCCTAGGTGACTCAGATCTTAAAAGACCACACACACCACACTACAACCTCTGCAGAATTGCCTCATGAAAATAACCTGAGTGCTCTTTGACAAGATTCCCTTCATCAAGACCAGTGTCAGGTGCTTTATATAACTTGTTATAGGTAAGCTTGTGGTGCCAACATGGCCAAAGATGATAGGTAGGTCTGTTGTGATGACACGGCCAATGAACACACTCGATCAATTGAAGGGCAGAAATAGAAAAGGCTTGGCAAGCTCCGCCCTTGATCTCTTGCTTTCAGATCTTCGGACCAGACAGCTGCTTTGTTCATCCCGTGCCTCGATCTCCAAGCAACACTACCTGTGGGACACCTAATCATGGACTGTGTAGCTGTGATTTGAGGTTCCTTCAAGTCCTGCTTCGCCAAGCTCCTGAGATATTCATCTCTTGAGCTGGACACTGTTGGACTCTGTCATCTGGATGACTGCTACTATTTGCTTTGCTGTTTTGCTGTTTGCTGCTGGTAACCGGATAGCCTGAAATGCTCTACAGAGGACTACTCTGTGGCCCTCAAGACTCCAAAGACTGCCAGGCACTAGCTGTCTCACACAAGTGAGTTGCACCAAGCCATTGTACTGCTTTATAGATTAGTTAACTGATTCTTTCTTATCTCATATATATCCTTATATCCTTATAAATATATAAAGAGAATTACTAGTGTCCTGGTTTTGTTTCTCTAAGAGAACCCTGTCTGACACATAACTTATCTGATTTAATAAGTGCTACAGATTTTCTAAGGATCCCTGGTGGCATAGAGGTTACAGATTGGACTGTGATGTGCAAGGTCAGCTAAAACCACTAGCCATCTTCTCTGGAAAAAAGATGGGGCTTTCCATTTCCATATACAGTTAGAGTCTCAGAAACTCACAGGTGAAGTTCTACCCTGTCCTATGGGTTGCTGTGAATCAGCGGAGACTCGATGGCAGTGAGTGTAGTTTTTAAGTTTGAGACATTCTCTGCTCCCTTAAAGATTCACAGCTTCTGAAAGTCCATCGCATTACGATGAGTCAGAATCCACTCAGCGGCAGTGAGTTTGAGTTTCAAAGGCATTCTGGTGGTGTAGAGGGTTACCTACTTGACTGCTAACCACAAGTTCAGTAGTTCAAACCCCCAGGCACTCTGCAGGAGAGATATGAGGCTCTGTTCCTCTAAAGATGTAGTCTTCGACACTTAATTGTGCCGTTTTATTCTGCATGACAGGACCCTGGTGAATCAGAATTGACTTCATGGTGGTGAGTTTGGAGTTTGGAATAAAACATTAAAAATGTTTGCTAGAATCCTGTAAACTAGACATTCTCTTTCTAAATTTTAAGGGAAGCTCTTCCCGAAATAAATACTGAAACAGAAGTAGAGCTCAGCTGTGTCTAACTCCAAAATTCATGGAAGACTTCTTTAAGACTAAAATAATCATTTCAAAGAATGCCTCTAACTTTATTTAAAAGTTATTTGGGAGTAAATATGCATTCTCAGCTAGTCCCAGACTGTATTACAGAAGCAGAAAATGGAGTGAGAACAACATTGTCTGTTATTTAAAAACAACATAATCAGTTGTTCTCTCATTTCTTTTTTCTTACTTTCAAAGGCCACACATACTACTTTAAAAGGCACCTTGCTTTGTGAGGACATGAAGTCACTGTATGTTCATTTGTAAAATGTTTGTTACAAATTGGGCATTTAATAGAGGATATCTACTCTTAGAAAACTGTCCAATCCTTGTAGAATTTATTTTGAAACAATGAACAAGTCATCTCCCATGGCCACCCTTGATCCTCACACACATGCAGTGGAAGGGTAAAGTGACCCCTACTGTGATTCTTTCTGACCACAACACACCACAAAACCTTTCTTTCTGTTGACTTGTTGTTAGCTACCAATTGTGTCTGATGACTGCTGCACAAATGGACCAGACTGTTATTACCCAGAGGGGTTTCCATTGGCTAGTTTGCAGAAGCAAATTGGCAGGCTTTCCTTAGTCTGGAAGCTCTGCTGAAATCTTCTCAGGGTCACAGCCACCCATTCGCCTCCACTAGCAGAGGACTGGTGAGGTACACAGGACGGCCATCAGATCTAGTTCTCCTGCACAAGAGGAGGGGATTCTATCACTGAACTACCAAGGGACAATTTGCTAAAGTTACTAGTTTGCTCAGGTTAAGGGAATCAATCCTGAAATTTCCAGTATGATGATAAAATCATTCCCTGTTGTCCACTACTTATAGTCTAGTTACATTTGTATCAAACCGAGGCAAACTTTTACCATTTTAACCGTGGAGCTTTTTCTTGGATCGGCTTACTTCTGGGCATCTCTGAAAGGAACAGAAGAGCATTCGAGGTATAATCACTGAGCTGTTTTGATAGCGACTTCCTAATTAAGATGAATTTCAAGATCCTGCTTACATGTTTGTGAACTTCCAGTTTACAGTGGCTTCGTAATAAATTGTTTTCTAAGATTAATGAGTGCTTCATTGAGATCCTTTCAAAAATAAATAACAATTAATAAGTATTAGCATCGTCACCAAGGACCCTCGGCTGTTCAATGGGTTACTAATTGGGCTGCAATTCCAAAAGTTGGCAGTTCCAAGCCAGCACCGGCTTCCTGGAAGAAAGACAGGGCTTCATATTCCTATAAATAACTAGTCTCAGAAACCCGAAGGAGGGTGCTAGCCTGTGCTATGGGGTCACTCTGTGCCACAATCGACTCAAATGGCAGGTGGTTCTGTTTTTGAGACTCATCCCAAGGAGCCCTGGTGACACTGTGAGTTTCAAAGGGGACTGCGAACCCCAAGGTCAGTAGTTCAAACCACCAGGAGCTCCACAGGAGAAAGGCAAGTCTACTCGATCCCATGAAGGTTGACAGACTCTGGAAGCCCCGTAAGGTTGCTACGAGTGGGAATCCCCCTGCATGGGTTTGGGTTGGTCTCATGGTAAGGAGTCCTGGTGGCACAGTGATGAAGTGTTAAGATGCTAACTAACTACATAGTTGACGGTTCACCCCACCAGCTTAGGACAATGATATGGCAGTAGGCTTCAGGCTGGAAACCCTACGACGTAGTTCTACTCTGTCCTAGAGGGTCAATGTGAGTCGGGATCGACTCCACTGCAAGATGTAGACTTGGGTCTTCTAGGAGTTATGGGTTTATTTGCCTTTTAGTAATCTCCTCCAGCAACACACACACACACACAAAAATAAAAAGCTCAGTGCTATCAAGTCGATTCCAACTCACGGCAACCCTGAAGGAGTTTCCACTCCTTTTTAGGAGTGAAAAGTCACAGTTCTTTTCCTGCACAACTGTTTGCAGTTTCCAGTTGCTGGCCTAGCATGAGCAACCCAGCATGCAAGCCACTCCTTCATCATGACTGCCACTTATTAAGTGAACTCTTCTCTCATCAAACGGTGGGCCTGTAGCCTGAATTAACTACATAGAAGAGGAGGCAAAGTCTGGGGACTTAAAGGCTTGAAGATAAACAAGTGGCCATCTTCATGCAACAAAGTCCACACAGAAGAAGTTCACCAGCCTCTGTGATCCTGAGGTGCTGATGGGGTTAGGTATCAGGCATCAAACACCCCAAACAAAAAAAAATCATATCAATGTGAATGAGGGGGAGTGCGTTGTGGAGACCCAAAGTCCATCTGTGGACAATTGGACATCCCTTATAGAAAAGTCACAAGGAAGAGACAAACCAGTCAAGGTGCACTATAGCAAAGATGAAACATAAAACTTTCCTCTAGTTCTTTAATCCTTTACCCCCCCCTTCCACTACCATGAGTCCAATTCTACTTTACAAATCTGACTAGACCAGAGGATGTACACAAATACAGATAGGCACTGAAAACACAGAGAATCCAGGACAGATAAAACCTTCAGAGCCAACAATGAGAGTAGTGATACTAGAAAGGAAAAGAGAGAAGGGGTGGGGGTGGGGGGGAAGGGCATTGATCACCATGAACTACATATAACGCCCTGCCAGGGGGGCAAACACAGAAAAGTGGGTGAAGCGAGACACCAGTCAGTGTATGACAAGAAACAATAAAGATAATTCATAAATAATCGAAGGTTCATGAGGAGGGCAGATGGGGGAGAAAGGAGAAAATACTGAGGAGCCAATACCAGGGCCTCAAGTAGAAAGAAAATGTTTTGAGAATGATGATGGCAGCCAATATATACATGTGCTTAACACAATGGATGGATATATGGATTGTGATGAGAGCTGAAAGAGCCCCCAGTAAAATAATTTGAACAAAAAATAAGAAGTGGAGGAGACTGATTATGTGGATTACCATTCACTCCGCATTTTGAGGACAGGTAATCAATTGGATCAGCCGCCTCTACTGTGTGATCAGTCCAGACTTCATGTCCAAGGTCTCACGTGAGCATTTCTCTGTCTGATTCCAAAAACCTGCAATAAAAATTTCATATTTTAGGGGAATGATCAAAGAGCAAGTTCATGAAATTTATTCACATATTTTCAGCACAACATAAGCAATCAGATGGCTCCATCACAAATAAAACAAATCTTAGCAAATACTGAAACTCTAGTTTATTAGAAGTTCACACCCTAATGGCCTGAGAGAGTGGCTTTAGTTTCTACAAATGGCTAAATGATGCCTTCTGAACACTGAGAAGGTTATGATTGACAGGAATTCATATCATGAGGAAGTTTGCATATCGGTCTTCATTTTTATAGAGAGCTTTAATATTTCTGTAAGAATTCCAAATTACCTTTAATATTTCTTTTCCGAAATTTGCTGCCCTAAATTTATCAAAATTATAAAGAAGGGAGACATGAGTCATTAAGTAGGAGGCTTCTGTACTCCTCATCCCATCTGTCCGTGGAGGTAAAGAGCTCTCACATAAAATTCCGTGCAAATCTAATTACCTTGAGAATGGTCTAGAAATGTATAATCTGCTTTTTGATAGCAGGCCCCTAAATCCATCCAGTATCCCATAACTGAACAGGATTATAGTGAATGGTAATTATTATAACGAGTAAATAGGTTTGGTTAGGAATTCCAAGAGTACAAGTGTCTTAAGAAGCTAAAAATTTAACTCCTCCACGGCTGTCATGTTGATGTCTACTCATGGTAACCAGAAAAGACAGTCAAACTACCCCCCTGGGATTCACCAGACTGCACATCCATGTGGAAGCAGACAGACTTCCTGCTGCTGGGAGATAGATTCTGGGTCCTAGTTCTGAGTTTTTAATTCTGGGGGTTCATAGTTACAACCCCCACACCACCAATGCTCCCCTGAAAAGCCATATTTTAACAGGAAACTTTCATTTTAAAATAAAGATCAAGTCACCAGAGCGCTCTGATACAATAATTACCTGACATGGGCAAAATAGACCATGAACATCAAAGAACTAAAATTTATATCATTATAAATGAGGGGGAGTACAGGTTGGGAGCCCAAAGCCCTTCTGTAGGTAACCAACATCCCCTAACAGAAGTGTCATAGGGAGGAGATGAACCAGTCAGAGTACTGATGAAATGATGACTCATACAACTGTCCTCTAGTTCTCAATACTTCCTCCTCCCCACTATCATGATCCCAATTCTACCTTACAAATCCGGCAAGACCAGAGGATATGCACTGGTCCAGATAGGAACCGGAAACACAGGGAAGCCAGGACTGATGTTTCCTTCAGGACCAGTGGGGAGAGTGGCAATGAGAGTTGTTTGCATCCCCAAAAAAGGGCTTTTTTAAAAAATGGGTCATGAACTGCTCAAATTCTGGACTCTGGATTCTGGTCACCATGAAAGAATTCCAACACATCTCCTGGAGTGCTGGGAATCACCGGGGCATCTTTTAAAACTTCACGATTCCTCACCCCTCACACTCCTGACACTTCAATCAGAATCTTGGAGGGCAGAGTGTGGGCATCAGTTTGACCTGAATCTGCAGGTGACCCAAATGTGCAGCCAGCATCAACTCTGCTGTCCAAGGTACCGAGTGAACCCACCTTCTCCTCTTCCCTCTCTGGGCTTTCTACACCAGACCTTGACTCTTCTGAGACCTGGTCAAACTTCACCGATCCAATTAGTCAGAAATGCACCCTAGCTGGTCCGACCCTGAATTACTACCTGCAGCTGTGCTGTTTCCCCCCAAGCTCTGACAAGACTGTAGCTGCTAGCTGGAAATCCAGAGCTAGCGGGAGAACCACAACTAGACCAGAGATCTAAAGGCACGCCAGATAGTCGCTAGCAGGCCGGAGATTTGGAGCAGAGCGTCGTGTTCCCTCCACGGTCCGCACGGAGCTAAGTCATTGTTTGAGGAGCCTCCCAGCGGATGGCAGCAGAGGCGTCACCATGTTCATCCTTGCTTCCCTTTCCACCACAAACCTGGGAAATATGGTCAGTGTGACCGCGGACAAAAAAAGGAAAATAGAAAAACTAGGAAAGCAAAAATGTAAAAGGGAAAAACCACCGGAGGTCACATTAAAAAAAAAATGACACCTGGAATAAAAAAAGCATGAAAGAAACAAAAACTAATAAGAAAAGTAATAAAAGGGGGGGGAGGGAAAAGAAAGATCTTCCCCCCAAATTCTAAAGGCCCAGAGAGAATTTCTTGTAAATGGGAATGCACCCCCAGGCTCATGTCCACTGCTCTCCCAGCCACCCAGATGTGTGCATCCATCCGTCTGTCTGTCTGTCTGTCTCTCTCGCGAAAGGAAAAGAAGCAGACCTACTAAAGAGACTGGATAACCATACGGTAAGGAAGAAAGTAAAACACAGAGGTGCTTCCAAGTCAAAAAAGGAAAACATTCCTATTGGCCACATGTCATTCGGGGCTGAGGGTGGAGAAGTGGGGGGAAATATTCTTTTGATCAAATGGGATTGGGAGGGATGAGCTGGAGGGGTGCAAAAATAGCGAGAGGGTGGCATTTCTCGGAGAAATGAGCATAGGATAGTTAAGTCCTTGCAAGCAGTACTATTCAGCTCTGTGAAGTCATTTCTCCACTCGGTCATCCTGGAATGACGCTGTCTGGGTTCTGAGAGCGATGTTTGCTGCTCGGGGTCCGTGAGACTAAGGGGGGCACCCAAATCATGATGTCTAAAGAGCCTCCAGCGCCAAGTAGCAATTGAGCTGCCGGTGGCGGCTCCATGGATCCCGGCATGCCATGCGGACAGCAGGGGCAGACTTGGGTAGCAGAAGATCCTCAAAGGCGGCTGGAACCGTGGGAGTTTGAGTGACACCTGGCTGCTAGAACGGTAAGTCCTTTCTGCCGAGTTGAATCACTTGGAATGATCAGGCCAGGAGATCTACACGGAGAGCTTCTGCGTGTGCATTTGAAGAGACCTTCCAGTTGATAGGGTTCACCCAGTGCAGTG